>JANZXR010000008.1:3388629-3400845 GCA_027575705.1 Erythroxylum echinodendron | reverse complement strand
TTTTCCACGTAAATCTTGGTGTTGTTGTGTGGTTTCAGTTTCTTGTTGTTTCGTTACTAGTTTACATCCACATTTGGTGCTGGTATTTTATGCTCCTAATATATGCTTGCAAATCGGGGAGGTTTGATCATTTCACTGTGAGTAAATTGTGCTAGTCCTCCCAACAAAAACAAACCAGTACTATCTACCATTTTAGTCACTAATCTAGACAATCCCTCCATAAAGAGGGTCCCCTTGTCTGATCCCTCTAATGTTATGAAATGGTTTCGTAAGAATCCTATTGATTAAGACGCTCATTGAAGTAGTTTGGATACATTGGAGTATCCATTGTCTGAATCTTAGAGGTATGCCGATGGCTTCCAAACATTCTCTCCCAACTAATGGTGTCGTATGCTTTAAATAAATCAATCTTTAAAGTATAACTCTTGATCTTTTTTCCAGTGTGATATTCCCCTAATAAGTCTTGCAGTGACAGTATATTATCCCCAATGCTTCTCGAAGGAAGGAAAGCCCCTTGAGACTTATTTACCACCTCAGCCAATACAGCTTTCAATCTATCAGCCAATAAAGACGCTATGATTTTGTAAACAATAGAGCAACATGAAATAGGATAGTAGTTTGAGATCATCTTTGGTCTTTCCTTCTTAGTAATTGGACATATATATATATGATTGATCTCCTTCAATAGTGAACCGGAAGAAAAAAATTCTAACACTGCCTCTGTTAAAAGAGGTCCCGTTATGTTCCAAGTCTGTTGAAAGAAACTACCGAGTATCCGTCAGGATCAGGCGATTTAGAGCTGTGTAGCTGAAATAACACCTCTTTCACTTGCTGAGCAGTAAAAGGGGCATTTAGCATCTCTAAGGTACTTGGACATGGACAGAAATCCATCACATTTTCACCCCAAATCCAATCTGTTGAACTTCAGTACTCCTCATTAGCATCGTAAAGTACCCTCGAATATGTTCAGATAACTCCTGTTGACTGGTGAACTTATTTCCCTCCTCGTCCTTCAATTTCGTAATAGTGTTAATGTTTCTCCGAGCTAACATCGACGCCTGAAAAAACCTTAAATTAATATCCCCTTCTTTAAGCCACGTCTGTCTAGCTTTTTGCTTAATGATCGAATTTTGTAGTGTAAGAGCTTCCTGGTAGTATTTCATACGATCTGCTTCAATATTCCTCAAATTAACGTTGAAAGGGTCGGTATAACATTGCTTTTGAACCTCAGTCAAAGATTTGCCCAGTTCTTTTACATCCCGTGTTCTGCCTTTGCCAAACTCTTTTATAGCGATTTTTGCAAGCCTCAATTTCTACATGAGCTGATAAGCTTTATACCTAGCTATCGTTGTATCCTAAACCTACTAAAGCATTGACATAAACCCTTCAATCTGTAGTAATCTGTTAAAGAATTTGAACAATGCCCCTCTCTTAGAGTCAACACTCATTTGTTGAATTATAATAAACGCATGATCAGAAAAAAACCAATTCTCCAAACACTGCCGAGGCTATGGGAAAGGAGTTGAGCCATCTTTGATTCAACAAAGCTCTATCTAATTTTTTCCTAATGAATATATTACCCTTTTGTTTATTCTCTCAAGTGAGCTATCTGCCAAGACCTCTAAGATCTAATAAATTAGTACTTAGAAGCAACTAATTTAGTTCTGATCCTGAACTCACATGGAAGCCCGTCCCTCCTTCCACTTTATCTGATCTAATAAAACAATTAAAATCCCCGAACACCAACTGCAGGACTTGCATACCCTCATATAAAATCAGTAACTCCTCCCACAACTTAGCTTGTTGGAAAGCAAAATTTGAGGTATATACAATTATAACCTCGAAATTGATCTTATCTATTAACCAGCAATGTAAATGAATGAATTGATCTCCTATTTTTAATACACGAGCCTCAACTATGTTAGCATTATACTAGCAAATAATCCTGCGATTATAGTGATGAATGTGATTTGATTGACCTTAAAAAATTATTACATTGTTAAACTATAATTCAAAAATTATTTGACATATTTTTAAGATAAAATTGAACCCATTTTGAATTCTTTTAATAAAAATTCCCGCATTTAATTAACTAATTCATATCATTAGATAATTTGCTGTTAAATTTTTAATATGTGACATAATTTAAAATATATTACGTAACATTTTTGTTATTTTTAATAAAAATAATAAGAAAGATGAATAAGTTAATTAAATTTGTTGTTAAATATTAATAATAGAAATTTTTAATATTTAATTATAGTGTTTTGTTTAATAGTTTTAGAGGCCGCCTTAGTGCAGTGTGTGTATGTCCAATCCAATAATCGCAAACGGTATTGCTAATTATTATTTTGTACGTTTGGTAGGACACTCCGCTCGTGCTTGACGACGGGCAAGCAAACAAATCGAACCCTGTTCCCTCCCAGAACCCCTAACCTCAATTCCAAGGCTAAGGTCGTAAATTTCGCACCTTTTATTATTTTGACGTGCCAAACAAAAAATATAAAAAATAATAAATTCATGGAATACTTAAATTCAACAAAGTAACTAATAGTTACAAGATTTAAAAATTTTAAATATTACTAAAATGTATTAGTCAACAGGTCAAGGCTAAAGCAAAACCCCCAAAATGCCCCTTATTTAGCAGCAGCCTACCAAATCCATTGTAACCTGTTCTCTCCATCTCTCTCTCTTATCTGTCGTTTGTTGGGCGAGCTAAGCTTTCCTTGTGTGTGTGGCTTCCGTTTCTCAGAGATTCCCATAATTCCCTCGCTAAGTCTTCTCTCGTCAACACCCAGACCAAACGGTCCCAACCAAATCATCTCGCATATACTATTACTGTAATCATTACTATTCAATTGCTCAAAACCCTACATACATGGAACGAGTCGTCGGCGGCAAGTTCAAGCTCGGCCGCAAGATCGGCAGCGGATCCTTCGGCGAAATCTTTCTTGGTTGGTCATTTCTCTAATTAACAGCTTTTACTCTCTCTCTCTCTCTCTGTATATATATATATATATGTCTGGTAGCTGATTGGTTTAATGATTGGGGTTCTTTTTTTGTTTCTGATTATTTTTGGCAGCTACGCATATGGATACGTTCGAGATCGTAGCGGTTAAGATCGTAAGTTTTCTTATTTCGTTGTTGCTTAGGAGTCGGTTTTTGGTGTTTATGTTTAATTTTGTGTGTGTGTGTGTGTGATTTGCAGGAGAACACTAAGACGAAGCATCCGCAATTGCTTTACGAGGCTAAGTTGTACAATATTCTTCAAGGAGGAAGTATGTGTCTGAATTGCTATTTTTGTGGTTACAGTTATTGAAGAAATGAGTTGGTGTTTAAGTTTTTGTTGTGCAATTTTTCGGTAGGTGGAATTTCGAGCATAAAGTGGTCTGGTCTAGATGGGGAAGAGAATGTTCTGGTTATGGATTTGCTAGGTCCGAGTCTTGAGGACTTGTTCGTATACTGCGGGAGGAAGTTCTCTTTGAAGACGGTTTTAATGTTGGCTGATCAGATGGTATGTTTGGCTTGGTCGTGTTTTCACAATCTTCAGTTCAAATGTGGACAGCGTCAGTGATCATCAAAATTGGTCCTAATTGTTACCCCTACGATAGCTTATGAGTGATATGTTGTGAATTTCTTTTTTTTTTTTTTTTTCAGATTACAAGAATAGAGTATGTTCACTCCAAAGGATTTCTGCATAGAGACATAAAGCCTGATAACTTCCTTATGGGTCTTGGTCGGAAAGCAAATCAGGTAATGGTGATTTGTGGCATCTTTTTGGTATGGCAATAGACTTTGAATCAGGTTATACTGTTGGGCTTATTTGATTCTATATTTTAGGTTTACATAATTGATTTTGGGCTTGCAAAACGATATCGAGATGCCACTACAAATCGACATATTCCGTATAGGTAATTATTTGTTTCCTATCCATCATCTTCATGTATATTCAGCTGTGGCTTACACCAGAAAAATTGAATTTGTTTTACTTAAAATTGATGAAGATAAAAAGAGCGAAGGCGATGAAATGGGATTTGATGTAACCCATTCTTCTTCTGTATTGTTATCAGGGAGAACAAGAACTTAACTGGAACTGCACGTTACGCCAGTTGCAATACTCATCTGGGAATTGGTAAACTAAATTATACTTTTACTGAAAATCAAGTTAAGAATTCATGTTTATTCACGTAATCATGTTCTTTTTTTCCCATGAGCTTCCATATGACTTCATTCCTTCCATTTTTTGTAGAGCAAAGCCGTCGTGATGATCTGGAGTCACTTGGTTTTTTACTGTTATATTTTCTTAGGGGAAGGTATGTCTTACCTAAAGCTCATTTCTGATCTGAATTGTTTTTGCCAGATTTGTAAAATCAATGCGATTGTCAAGTTATCAGAATGAAATGTTGTTGGGTTTTGTGGCGTAAGGGTTATGTGTCTTGAGCTGACTAAATTTCTTTGTTTAGCCTTCCCTGGCAGGGCTTAAAAGCTGCCACGAAGAAACAGAAGTATGACAAAATTTGTGAGAAGAAATTATCAACTCCAATTGAGGTTTGATTCTAGTTCCTTCAAGTATTAATTAAAAGCTAAGTTAATGGAGGTTTGATTCTAGTACTGCAAGTATTAATGAAAAGCCAAGTTAGTTAAGGTTTGATTCTGGTTCTAAAAGTATTATTCTAAAGCTAAGTTACAACTTTGTCACATAATTCATTTGTAGGTTCTGTGCAAAAGTCATCCAGTGGAGTTTGCTTCTTACCTTCATTATTGCCATTCACTTACATTTGATCAGCGACCTGATTATGGATTTTTGAAGCGCCTGTTCCGGGACTTGCTTGCACGTGAAGGTATTGATGAATTTGAGCTATCAATAGCATATTAGATTGAAGAATTGTATTAATTCCTTGGTATTTTGACATAACTCTCAATAATCTCAACAATTTTATTATTTAGTTTAGATGAATTACCTCTTGTCAGTTCAATGCCTTCTCTGTTCTATCAAAGTTGATGGATTGGCTTGATTAGCCATGAAGTTCAAGGAAGGGATACATTGACCCTGTTAAACAAAGAATTGAAAGAAAGACCTATTAACGAGAGAGGAAGTGGAGTTATTAGATACACAGATTCAAGTACAATGAAAGACAGAGAGCAGTGTTGGTAAGCAGGGGAGGAGTGAACCAAGCATGTATGGGGCTGTTAGAAGAGGGAATAAGGATGACAGAAAAATTTGAGAATAATGGTGCAACGAGCTTGGAGTAAATGTACTTCAATCCCTTACTTATCTGGCAGATAAATAAAAAGAGGAAAATTGATGGTGTTAACAGGGGAGACCGAGTAACAACTTGAGCGAAGAAAAGGCTAAATATTTTAAGAGTATAAGTGGGTGGATTAAATTGTGAATTAGTGTATAAATTTTGTTTAAGAAGAAGATACTCAAAACTTTTAAGATTTGAGGTAAAGATTTATTAATTGATGTTAGATATTACAAATTATTTACATATTTACAAAATTCAAATTCACATTTAGAATTAAAATATGATTTAAACAATTTAATTTCACTTTTCTGTAAGTTCTTTTGTTTAAACAAGAATTATAATACATATTTAAAATCACAATGATATATACACCTCATAGTTACAAAATTTAATTTTACTATTTAAAGTTTTTAATGATGGTAACTATACCATATTTTTTAAATATGGTCATATAGTCAATAAAATTAGTATTTTAATGGAAATCTCGGTAACGATTCTTCTCAGGATGTGAATTTGATTACATTTTTGATTGGACCATCATCAAGTACCAGCAGTCCCAGAAGGGAAGAACTCAGCCTCGATTATCTGTTAGTAACTCTCGACTTCTATTTTCTTACACTTCCATTTTGTTCTCTTAACGTTGAATGTATGTGGCTTAAAGTTTAATGGCTGCATGAAGCAATCTATGTTTAGTTTGAATTTGAGGATGAACAAACTTAGCAGAAGTTGAAGCCTTGTATTTTCTTATTACAGCCAGTTCCTGGACCAAGTAGTAGTCATGCAGTGCATAAAGAGATGGAGAATCCCCAAGGTTAGAAGTTGCCTTTTGTTCTCTGCAGATGTTCATGGTTGGGTGTCTTCTTTGCCTGTTGATAATTCTAAGTTCAATTTGAACTTTCAAGTCCAGTGCTTAGACCACACAGTTTTAAAAATTTTGAAAGTTATCAGCTCACCTGTTTCTTATTAATTGAGAAACTGTATTGTTCAGTAAGTTTGTGATTGATGTACTGTATCAGGAAAGGTTAAACGTCCATTTAAATTAAGGTTATGTTGGTTATCATTTTTGTGGTCATATACTGATCACACATCCAAAGGCAGTGTTTTATTGAAGGATTTTCGACAAATATCCAGTACTTATTAGGGTGAAAATTTAGTGATTTGAAATGACAACCTAGTCAAGTGACCCTCATGAGACATCATTCTCAATTTGTTCATCATGGTAGTTATGGTAACCCTTTAGTCCCTGAATTAGCCAGAAGCGGCAGCGTGCTTAAATCCCTTCCATCCAAGTGATAATTTTTCTCAGAAGGTGATAGCTATTTCTTCACAACGACATCATTTGAAAGTGCGATTTTTGTTCTGGGATTAGCATGCTGGAAAAAGTAATAAATCAAGAGAAGCTTTATAACCCTACAAAATGATCCAGCCGCTAGCACTGTAAGATCAACTTTGTGAAGATGAATCCTTCATTTGTTCTTGTCTGTCTTAATAAAAGCGCATAATAATCCATAGAGTTGGCTGTGTCCTTAAAACATATGTCATTAACAGCTGGTTTTTGGCTAAAGTTTTGTCCTTGTCTAGAGAAATAATACTTGTTATGACCTGCAGGAAGTAGTAATCCTCCTTACTCAACTGATATTCTGCGATCTACTACTGCTGGCATAAGAATGGAATTGAAACCAGGACCTGGAAAAAATTTGACATCTGATAGCCATTTTGACACGCATGTAAGTCTCTACTAAGCAAACAGATTATGTAACTTTACTAATAAAATTTCTTGGACCCATTTTTTCTCTTGAAAACCTCTTTTCATTATTGCTTATGATTTTATGAAAATAAAATTTTGATTTCTGGGGGAGCTTCTGGCACAAGCTGTCTCTTCTAAAAGTTCAGTAAAGCAGTCCCTATATCTCTAGAGCCATTTTTCTACATTGCGTGAATTTGATCAAAAACCTACTTTTGTAGATGGCAAGTGATGCACACATGGCCTCCACTTCATATCCACACACCAGTACTTCAAAAAGAAATTTAGCAAAAGCTATTGTTCAAAGTGAAGTTGAAAATCCTGGTCATGGGAATAACAGTAAAATTGGCCCCTCAAGCAGTTGGATTTCAGCATTGCAGCGCCATCCTGCAAAATGATCAAGGTGGTAAAATTTATTGTCAATAGATCAGTTTTGGATGAAGTTCAATACTGCCTTTTTCTATGGGAATGCTGTTGTAGAGTTACATTTAACAGTAAGAGTGACAATGTCATACAATGTGATTTTCCTGTGGATCCGGTGAAGAAGATTCTTGGTAAATCCATCGGAGGAACAAAATCGTTGGTCACATGGTGTGGTGCTTCCTGCTATGGTTCTCATCAAGATCGCTGTTGCATTTATTGGACCCTGATATACTTCTTACGTGATGAAAACCAGGTTGCATTACTTTACAAGGTGACTTCAAACACATTGGTTTTCATTGGATACCAACATAAGTTTGGTTCCTGTGCTGTACATAAATATCTTAATTGACTCAAAACATATTGTATTTGTGGCTCCATGTATTATGAATTGAATTTGAAGCTTTGGTCCATGTTCTTCTTTTTCTTACAAGAATGCAGTTTCTTTTTGACAGTTGACATCTGTAAAAGTTTCTTGAATGGTATTTATTTCCTGTTCTGCTCTTAATATTTTAATATCATGGAGTGAAACCTGAGAATCTTCATCAACAGTTTTCTTCATTTCCATACTTTTGACCATATGGTGAAAGTGTATAATGTCAGAGTATAATTCACAGTCACGCATATGAGATGCTTTAACTAGCCTAAGAAACTGGAGATTTATCCGGGGTCATCTTGGCATTTGTTTCAACTCAGGGGTAAAGGTAATGTCTTGCCAAATGCCTTGGTAATGAGCAGGATCAATCTTAAGTTGATCAGCTGTGGTCATGTGTATGAGTGGCTGGGCTATATGTTACAAGTCAATGGTTATTTTATGCTCGAGTTTTGGATTAAATTAATCTGGATAGCAGCTGCACTATAAATTCCCCAATTTTTTATTTACTTTCATCTGTTTGTTCAAGGTGATTTTCCTTTTGCAATATGTTAATTCTTGATTATTGCATGTCTGCCCAACTTATAATTAGGTCATCCTCATGGTGATGCAGGGAAGTTGGTTTTAACTGCATGTATTAATATCCCTTTGCTAACATAGGGAAAGAACATTCACATTGTTGATATAATTAGTTGCTTGGCATTTATGTTTCCATTTTCCATCAAGTACTGTGCTGCATTTGTTCTAGATTTGACATAGAACTTCGTTTGCCAAAGGAGCACAAGTTTTCCTCGATTGATTTCTTGTTCTAGGTAGAAAGATTGTAAGATTTTGTTATGTTTTGTCATCATTTTGGATAACAATTTAGCGTAAACCTCTCGATTATCGATTTATACTTTCTAGTTTGCAGGATTCTTTCCTCCTATGGCTTTTTTTCTGCACCAATTATAATGCAAGGAACTGTTTAGGAAGGATGACACATGAAGACCATTAACTCTTGGATTTGGGTTCTTTACTAGTGTTGGGATGAGGCTGCCGGTGTGATAAGCAGGGCACCTGATCCTCATTGGTTATGTTGTTATCCTCACTGTGGCAATGTTGAAATCTGTTTATCACAGGTTGCTTGCACTGTTGAGTTGCACTTGATAAAGATCCTGTGGGTCAAATAATCATCTGAATGTGAATTAAGCATGTCTCTGATGCAAGCCGATGAAAGTGAGATGTGAAAATTTGACTGAGATGAGAATACTGGGAGAGCATCAAGCCAGAAGGTTGCTCAACTTATCCTTGTGGTAGTATGATGTCAATTTTAGCGATGTGGAAGCCTACCCAATGGAGGGTGTGTGGAAAATATTCTCAGTAGTTGACAGCTTGGAAAAGTTACCTGGACATCGGGTGATTTCCGAAGATAGTTTACATGCTTGACAAAAAGAAGAAATTGTGGCTGGATCCAATTGAAAAATCAACATTCTCGTTTCCCTTCTATGACAGCCAACGAAGCCGCTCTTTGAATTTTATTGTGGTTACTCATTTTTAATCTTCTAGAATCAGACCAAACAACTGCAGAAAGTTTGAGGTACGCCCAATTTTAGCCTACAAACAAATGTAACCTGCAAATGCATATCTGGCTATCGATCAAGCAGGAGTTCCTCATTGCATACCCTCATATTGAGCCAAGCTCTCCCTTTTGGGTCTGAAAAGGACTAGGAAGTAGTTAACAGTTCGAGGCATTGAAATATCAGGGCACATGGAAGCATGGGGGGGCCTTTTCTAACGTCCAATTTTTGTTACGCAAATAGTTTGAAAGATTGGAAATTCAGATGACATCGACATGAGGGACCTTTTCTCACCTATGTTTGCTGTTCTAATGTTTAGTCTTCCTTCCTTGGCATCTGGAGGCTGATCCAGGACATTTGGGTTTCATTTCTTTGTTAGGCGATGGGAATTGGTATGATTTTTCGATTTTGTTCCATTTAGCTCAAGTCCATCGACAGGCCGTTTCATCTCGTTTCTAAGAACATGACGATAGCATAATTATATTATTTCCCAAAAAATTATAAGACAGCAAAACGCAAGTATATCGTACTCTTACACATTGAGAGGTTATTAGGTCCATTTTCCTGACCTAAACTACTAAATCTATGTATACAGAGTCCAACGTCAAAATATTGAGGAAGAAGGTAGTGTTTAGGATTTATAATATTTTATTGGAACGTTATTCATCAATCTTATCTTATCTGGTTGATAAATATTATGATAATATTTTGGAATGAAAATTGAAATAAAAAAATTCAATTTAAATAATTCACTTAAAGTGTACATTTTCTTTCGAAATTTTTAGATCAAATTTTGCAAAAGGAGGACTAAATTACTTATATTCAAGTATTATATGCTTTTAAATCTTATTCTTCACCACCGAATCATTGCGGGAGATAATCTGCCCCGTCTCGTAGCTTAGTTGTTATACACACTTCTTTAACCTAATCGCAAAAGTTTACCTAATTGTTATTCCTCAAATGTTGGAAAGTTTCAGCCTCAAGAGGCTTTGTGAAATTATTAGCCACGTGATCATTTGATTTCACATGAACTAGGTCCCCTTCTTTTGCTTTCACTTGCTCTCTTATGAAATCAAATCTCGTATTAATGCACTTGGATCTCTCGTGGTGAACAGGATTCTTTGCCAAAGCAATGGCTGGTTTATTGTCCACGCAAATTCTAGGTGGTTCTTCTTGTTGCAAATTCATCTTCTCTAGTATTCTTCTCAGCCAAATACCATGACAAACACAAGATGCAACAACAACATATTAAGCTTCACAAGTTGATATAGCAACTATGAGTTGCTCCTTAAAACAACATGGAGAAGCTAAATCCTCAAAATAAAAAAAAGAAACTAGTTATACTTTTATAATCCTCCATACTTTGAGCTCAATCATTATCACACCATATCCAACAAGTTCAAGATTTTGCAATAAAGAATAAAACAATCCATACTCAACAGTTCCTTGATATACCTTGGAATTCTCTTAGCATGCTTCAGATGTTAAGTCATGAGATTCGCCATAATCTTGCTGATTATCTTAACACCAAATAATATATGAGGTCCAGTATATGTTAAGTATCTTAAACAACCCACCATAATTGTAGTAAGTTGGATTTACTAGTTTCCCTTCACTTTCTTTTGTTAACTTGCTACCACAATCAATAAGGTTGTCCATTGGTTGACGTTCTTTTATGGAAAATTTCTTGCATATCTCTTTCGAATATTTTGTTTATGAAACACATTTGCCATCACTTCTTTGCTTAACTTCAATTCCCAATAAATAAGCCAAGAGTCCGAAATCATTCATCTCAAATTCATTTTCTTTTAGTTGCTCGAACTTCTTTATCAGGTTTAAATTGCTTCCTGCAAAAATTAAATCATCCGCATAAAGACAAATAAATATCTCCTTTTGAGTTACTTTTCGTATAGAAAACATGCTCATAAGGAAATTTAGTGAAGCCATTTTTGTAGAAGATAAGCATCAATTCCAGAATTCCATGCTGGTGGAGTTTGCTTAAGCTCGTAAAGAGCTTTCTTCAACTTATACATTTTATCTTCTTGCCCTTTAACAACAAATTCTTGTGCTTATACGACATAGACTTCTTTTTCAAGGTTTCCATTAAAAAATGCTGATTTTACATTCATTTGATGAATCTTCCACTTCTTTGAGCTGCCAAATAGATAAGCAATCTCATAGTATCTAGCCAAGCCATAGGCACAAATACTTCTTCATAATTAACTTCATATGTTTGCTTGTGGCCTTTCACTACTAGTCGTGCCTTGTGTTTTGCCACCTCTCCGGCTACATTTTTTCCAATCCAAAAAACCCACTTTACACCAATCGCCTTATGTCCTTAAGAAAGTGTAGTGAGTTTTCAATTATCATTTTTGTTGATAGCATAAATATCATCCTCCACGGCTTTCCTCCATTTAGGTTTAAGGTATGCTTCTTCAAAAGTTAAAATATCATAACCTGCAAAAAGAAATAAGAAATTGAGTTTGTCATCTTCAAGTTCGATCCTTTGTGTGACATTATAGACATCTCAGATGTTTTTTTTATAATCTTTTTTGGTTGTGTATGTTAAGTAAAATACCCTTAGATCGGATACCGGTTAAATTTAGTAGCCCAAAAAATAGTAACGAAAATAAATATAGGCAAAAGAAAATGAGACAGGACACAAAGATTTACGTGGTTCGATTAATGTGACCTACGTACACGGTCGGAAGGTGAGCAATTTTACTAATATGTGGAGAATATATACAAGTACAAAGGCTGGAGCAAAAGGCTTTTAAAACTCATATGTATACAGAATATAATTAAAGAGAGGATGAGAGGATTTTAGGAAGGAGTGGTGTGTTTTTAAGCCTGCAACCATCCCTTCTATTTATA
>JANZXR010000008.1:3328384-3340968 GCA_027575705.1 Erythroxylum echinodendron | reverse complement strand
TTGTCTTATTAACTTTAAGACAAAATTTTTGATTCTCCAACTTTGCCCTTCCTTATTTAATGAAATTCCTACTAACTTCTTCATTTTATTTTTAATTCTTTCTTTTAATTCAAAGCGCTATATAACATTCATAATATACCATATTAAACTCCAAAATTTCCTCATTCATAAATTCTAATTTATTTTCATACTTGATAATTTAATAAAATAAATAGAATAAAATAAAAATATAAGAATCCTAAAAACAGGATCCAATATTTCCCCCTCCTTAAAAAAAATTCGTCCTCTAAATTTTACCTGAGTTTACAAATAGGTGTGGGTAATTCTCCTTCATAGCTTCCAACATTTCCCGTGTTGCTTCTTCACTAGAATGATTTCCTTCGAATGAATATATGCAGTGGAATCGCTCGATTTAGTTACTTATTTAAATACCCTAATATCTTAACTAGTTCCTCAATATAACTCAAGTTTCTCACAATGTCATTACCCCTTTTTTTAATCTCACTTCAACATATTTCGTTAAGGCGATACGATACTCTTAAAACACTTTTATCTTCTATTTACTATTCCTTATCTCTTCAACGTTGATCCGCTTAACTCTTCTGTTTTTCTTGAGTCGCACAGATTCTACTACAGATCAATTTTCATGTCATATGCAATTATTCACTTGCATTTATCATATCCAATCGCTTTCACATGTCAATTTTATCATAACTATGTTCCTTTAACAATAACAACAACATCACCTCAAATTCATGAACCTAATAAAATAGTTAGGCTACTTTACATTAAACAAAATTCACACACTCTCTATAATATATTCAACTTTTTATACTTGAGTTCTATTTCTAACCAACTCCAATAGCCACTTCTGATTTGTTTAATAGTCATTCATTCCTAGAAATGAAACATTTAGTTTACTCGATATGATTTAATAACATATCTCTTTCACAAAAAGGTTTCTCACCTCAGTCATCTACACTGTAGTCATTATCTTTATCAATCAACTATATCCGTCATTGTTATTTCAACCATTCTTAATACCTCAATAAGATCAATTTCAACTATCCATGATATTTCAATAAATTCAATTGCTATCACCCTTTTCGTGATCAGATTATTCTTTATAATAAAGCTCAATGAAATAAGAGGCATATTCGATTACCCTTATATTTTGGTAGGTATCATCAAGATCATTATATTGAAATGTATTTTTGATAGGTCACTAATTAATATATCATGCTAATGATACTTCAATTGCAATTGCTTCTGAAAAACCTATAAATATTCTATGACTATTCAAATTTGCTTCTCCATAGTAGTTACCTTTTCAACATAATCACCTCATCTCATACTTCCATTGTGTTACTCTAATTCATCTCATAATTTTAACTATAGGAATCATAGATTTCCTCCTATACCATATCCAAATATAAATATCATAAATGCTTAATCACATTATCCACCAATGTAACCACATTGTCTAATATGTATTCATAATAATTAATCAACATAACCTTGAGAACTTCTACATATATGACTACCATTCATTGCATCTTCCATATGTACGTTTTTAATTAATTCAGAATTATAGACACATAACCATCTTGAAATTTTGATCTCAACCCACTATCACAATCATATACTAGATCATAACTCTTATCACATTAATTAAACAATAATTTTATATTCCAACTTCAACCCCTCAATTCCACTTTGTTTGTACACTTTAAATCTTGTCATTTCTACCTATGTCTCTATTTATTTCTCAATCAATTCATGAAAATATTTTCACATCCATATTAATTCAAGTATATATCCACAACAAAATTTCGTTACCATATTCGCTAACATAACCACAAATACTGAATCTATGTCTAATTGGACTACGTAGTATTCTTATTTCTAAATATCCACAAACTTTTAGTCTTACACTCTGACAAATCACCATTTTTCTCATTGTTTCTAATAGATCAAACTCTTAGCGAAAGTTTATACGTGTGATTCATACGGTTGCAATTACCGGAATTCTATAGTCATCAGTATCCTCCTCTCTCGGTGGAGAATCAGGTGCAGCAGATCTTTGCAAAATTTCTCGAAGTGTCCTTCAACGAGGTGGCATTTTTCTCCTTTAATCTTATTTCCTACATGTATGCATGATATGCATGTCACTTAATGCAACCAATCAATTTACGCAATCAATCCATTGAACACAATAATCACATAACATAGTGAACATAATAATCACAATGCATATAATTCATAACATAACATAGCATATTCTAAGCCCAGGAAACAAACCTTAGCTCTGATACCAAACATGATGGACTCCGTTTCCGGAGCCCAACATTCGGAGTCATGACACGTGAGCGAAGGCTTCTTATATTATTCCAAACATCCATACTTGAGCATTTGATAAATGAAAATTCATTCTTATATTCACACCCTCACAGATAAGCAATGATAAGCCCAAATATACATAATTTAGGACAAAAAGCATAACTTCCACAAGAGTGGTATACCACACTAGCAATCGCCAAAATCATCAATCCTCTAGAGTGATGATCTTTACTTAATGACTTCAAGTTGTTTAAGACAATTGACAAAGTCAAATTTGGTTCAGCTGTAACTGATAGTTGACTAGTCGGTGTGTAGTCAACTAATACTAACATTTTCTATAAAACTTTCAGCTCTGCTCTTCGATTAGTCGACTAATATGATGATAGTCGGCTAGTCCATTTATCCATATGACAGGCCTGATTGTTAATAATCGACTAATATGATGATAGTCGACTAGTCCATTTATGCAACTAACAGGTCTGATTGTTAATAGTCGACTAATATGATGATAGTCGACTAGTCCATTTATGCAACTGACAGGTTTGATTGTTAATAGTCGATTAATATGATGATAGTCGACTAGTCCATATATGATCGCGTAGTTATACATCCTTACTTCTAAACAACATAACTTTCAATCCAGAAGTCCACAAATTACAGACTGTATATTGTTGGAAAGCTAAGAAAAAGATCTACAACTTTTATGAAGACAATTTTGTCTAAATCAGCTTGTATCGATAAAGTTTATTCATTTAAGTTTTAGGTCACATTTTTATCCTATTCTCTGTTTTTCATTCATCTAATCACAAACATTTCCAATACAAATCCCAAAGGACCCGAACTAACATTCATTTTCTTACATACCAAATCTCCTTTGATACACAATTTGCCTCAAACATGTCCATCCAAAGACCTCACAACATTCAACATAAAGCCAATTTAACAAAAGGAGTAGATTCTGCATATATATATCTATACATACATATATAAGCAATTTCTGCACCTTCACTGTCAACCTTTACTGTCAATTTGCAACAACAAAGTTGATACATATCTTCATACTTCATTTACAAAATGCCATATCAGTATCATTGTTACAAAATACACATTGAATATTTATGATATGCTTATATGCTTCTAAGATCACCAGAAATGATTCACACTAACTTAATTACAAAAACTCTGAAATTCTTGGAGATTGCCAAAAACTTTGCAAGGGCTCAGTTAGGATCTGCTGATTCTTCACCTAAGGAGTAGAAAATTTATGGGATGAGCTAAAAAACTCAGTGGCTAATATGTTTATAGCTAGTAATAATGAACCACACACACATACACAAACATATATGAATACTCACGTCTCAGAATTCGACACATCATCACATAAAACATATCTGATGAAATTTATCATCAAAGCACCACACTCAAGTTGCATCACAACTTGACATAACAAAAATGCAATGCACAACATAATGGCTCGAGAGTTCCATGGAACGAAACAGCGAAACTGAAGTTTGCACCGTGAAACGAAACGAGTCTGATTTCTCAGGATCTCATGGCCACAAGCAGATAGCCGAGAGAATGCTATAGGTCATCGTGCATGAGACTAACGAAACGGATTCGTCTCTTGCCCACATTACAGGTTTTTCAATGCTCATACATTTCATAATATATATTCATGCTTTCATGCTTCTTAAATGTTCTGTTTTTCCTTCAAATAAAGTAACAGAATTCTTACAAAGTAACATGATATACATTCACAGAATATTTTTCCCACATTCACAATGAGTAAAACAAACATATTCATCATACATACACACAACTATTTTAGCCCATCATCACAAAATTACAAACATATTACCCACCTATGTAACTTGATATTTCCAAAAGTCAAGCTTACTCTTCTCCTTGCTCTTGATGTTGATATTCTTAAGTTCCTAAGAACAAACTTATTTCATTTAATCACACACACATAAAGCTTTCCTTAAACCTAGCTATCCATAAATAAGCTTGTACTTAATCCCTTCTTGATTTTATCTAACTAGAAAAACTAAGATCTAAAGAACACATCAACCTCTTATTCTTCTTCTTTCTTTTTTCATCTTTAACCTAGTTTCTCCACTTCCTTCATCATTTTCTTCACATAAAACCTACCTTTTCTACTTCTTTAATCTATCAAAACAAAAAGAAAAGACAAAGAAGATCTCATCTACACTTTTCCTTCTTCTTTCTTCCTTGCTTCGGTTTCTCCTTCTCTCTTTCTAGATTTTTCCATGACTCTCTCTTCTTTTCTTTCTTAACATTCACGACTCCTTCTCTTCTTTGTCTTATTAACTTTAAGACAAAAATTTTTATTCTCCAACTTTGCCCTTCCTTATTTAATGAAATTCCTACTAACTTCTTCATTTTACTTTTAATTCTTTCTTTTAATTCAAAGCACCATGTAACATTCATAATATACCATATTAAACTCAAAAAATTCCTCATTCATAAATTCTAATTTATTTTCATTCTTGATAATTTAATAAAATAAATAAAATAAAAATAAAAATATAAGAATCCTAAAAACAGGATCCAACAATAGATGCCAATGATTAGGTAACCTATCCCGTAAAGATCAATTGCCACAAACTCCTTTTCTTTTTTGTGAAATTTTTGACATTTGGGGCATTGATTTTATGGGACCTTTCCCTCCATCTTTTGGCTTTACTTATATATTACTTGCGGTTAATTATGTTTCTAAATGGGTGGAAACCAAAGCCACTAAGACTAACGATGCCAAGGTTGTTGCAGATTTTGTTAAAGCTAACATTTTTCTAGGTTCGGGATAGCGAAAGCCATTGTTAGTGGCAGAGGAACCCACTTCTGCAATAGGGTAATGGAAGCAATGTTCAGAAAATATCACATTACACACAAAGTTTCTACTGCTTACCATCCCTAAACTAACGGGTAAGCTGAAGTCTCAAATCTAGAAATCACGTTAATCCTAGAGAAAACCGTGCAGCTCAATAGGGAGGATTGGAGTGTAAAAATGGAAGATGTATTATGGGCCCACAGGACTGCTTACAAAACAGCCAGTGGAATGTCTCTGTATATGCTAGTGTTTGGGAAGCCATGTCATCTTCCTATGGAATTACAACATAAGGCATATTGGGCTATCAAAAGACGCAACATGCACTTGGATTATGCAGGAGTGCATAAGAAGTTGCAACTTCAAGAGTTGAAAGAGATGAGGAATGAGTCATATCAAAATGTTGTGATATACAAGGAGAGGATGAAACCTTTTCATGATAAGATGATTTCGAGGAAAAGCTTCTTGGAAGGCTAAAAAGTGTTATTATATCATTCCAAATTCAAACTCTTTCTAGGTAAGTTGCATTCCCATTAGGTTGGTCCGTTTGTTATTACTCATGTTTTTCTTTTTGGTGCAGCAGAGATACGAAGCCTTAAAACTGACAAGACATTTAGAGTGAATGGTTATCGCTTAAAGTCGTATTATGAGGGCTTCCAGGTAGAGGATTTGGAGGTGTTGATACTAGAGGATGTGACTAGTATCATTTAATGCATGCAACTGAAGGTCGAGCCAACGATGTTAAACAAAGGCACTATTTAGGAGGCAGCCCAATGGGAGTTAGTTTCTGTCTTTTACATTTTCGCATTTTTTATTTTTGTTAACTGCTCCATTTTTTGCATTTGGTTTTACATTGAGAATAATGTAAGTTTTAAGTATGGGGGTGGGGTATGCTAGTTTCTATGCATATTTTTGAGCTTAACTGTTGCTTAGGTGGCTTTTTAGACAGTTTTCAAAATCAAATGAACCAGTTCAAAAATTTTATTATTTTTTATTGCTTTTAAGATTATTTAATCATAATTAGAGTGTGAATTGAGTAGAAAAATACATAGAAAAATTTGGCATGTACTTTTGCTCTTGTGATTATTTAATGTACATTATTCTTAGAAGAGCGGTACTAATGGTAAACAAAAAAAAACTAGTAGGGTTTTGAACCAATTAGACTAACACATTTATATCAGTCTCACTGTTTTGTTTATTATGAGTGACCTTTATGACATATGCATCCCTACTTTGCGTTGAATTTATATTCGAGACCACATTGTTTATCACATGCACGTTTATGAAAATGATCAGGAAATCTTTGTTGATTATAAGCTACATTAACTAAATAGCCTACCCATTCATGTGAATATCCCTTGTTAATCCCTTTTGAGCTATATTAACGTTTTCTTTTGTATAAACCATATTACATCCACCTAACCAAATTTCCTACCCAAGCTTTAAAGCTAGTGGAGCATTTGTTAATTCTTGATGAATGTGATTGTGTAAAAGTCTAAGTCTGAGGGGTTTTGCTTATAGGTGGGTTGGTTAAATTTGTTAAAACGTCATGTTATGAATCCTATGATGATGTATCCTCTTGCATTTTTTTATTAAAAAATAAAAAAGAAAAAAAGTTTTAAAAAGATTAATATGAAGGAGGCAATGCAATTGTTGTGAAAAGTCATTAATTAATAGTTTATTCTCCTTAAATTGTATTGGTTGGGTGTTTGAGTATATGGCGTATGAAGAGGATGTTATGTTGGATGAAGCATTTCATTGTGTTATGTTCATATGGTTTATGATGTGAGAGCTAACTGAGTTGTGAAACATAGTTGTTTTATTTTTTATGGTTGTCGGTAACCAGTTTTAAATGAATGCTAACTTGTGCATTTAATTTTTCATTAAGTGTTCCTTTTGCGTCACTAGCTGAATGGTTTTCAAACTACATTAGCTAAAATGCATCCCACCTTATCCTTACCCACATTACAACCCTAGAAAAGTCCTTTGATTCATGATTATGCATGTGACTTTTAGTGGTGGAGAAATAAAATGATATGCAAAGTTATGGATCGTTGTGATCATGAAAGGTGTTTGAGTGTACCCATGAAAATATCTTATTCAAATACTTTTTGTCCCAGTCTACCTCTAGATTACTCAGTGAATATTGATTGATCATGAGTATAAGCTTGAATGTTGAGTTTTTGCTATAGGTTGAAAGTCATTCATCTTTACTTATGATTATCTATTCTTGGAAGATTTGGAAAATGAGTAAAAATGTTAGTTTGTGATTTTGATTTTGACAATTTGCCCGAGGATGGTCACAAGCTAAGTGTGGCGAAATTTGATATGTGTTTAAATGTTGATCTATTTTATCTTTTACACTTAGTGATTAATGCCTTAGAAATGCTTAGGATATTCTTTTTAGCTCATTTTTTATCTTAGGTACATTTTGAAAGTAAAAGAGCTAAAGTGACCTCAAAGCTTGTCCATTGAAGCTATCTTCTCTACTTCCATACTCTATCGATTCATAGAACATGAAGTAAATGTTGTCAACATGACTCACTACCATCAAAAAAATTTCATAGCCAAGCAAATTAAGTAAATATTGTTACAAAACAACTCATTCATGTTAAACTTTACAAGCTAACCCATGCAAGATTTTTTTAACTCACGTGAAGCATTGCACACTCTTGCTTCCATTCCGTTTTTAACCTAGCATTTAAGGTATGAAGAAGACATGTTATGTGAGACAAAAGGGGGCAGAAAATGTGAACCGAAACCCTACGTTCGGTTGATGTCCCCATGGGTGGGGACAGAAGACAGGGACAGAAAAATCCTGTCTCTGACGTGTTTGCTTGCTCTCTCCACCAATTTCTGTTCCGACTCCAGATGATAGAAACATCAAATTTTTGTTCCTTCCAAAACCGAAGGACAAAAAAATGGAGACAGAGACAAAAGCAACACAACCAACTAAAATTACAAGAAAACCCACGATAACCCACGATTTACTTCTGTTTCGGTAACACATGTCCCTATCTTCAAACCCAACAACACACGCCTTCTCCGACCACGCCTCTCTGATCAGTGATCTCCTTTTGTCGCCCTTCTTCACTGTGGCCCGTCTTGATTGTAAGGTAAGTTAAAATTGCTATTCACCTCCTCCCCTTGTTTGCGTCTGGTGGCGCTATGGTTTGTCTAATTTCGTGAACCTTGTTACCCTAACTTGTTCTTGTCGCTGCATCTCTTTTTTTGTTTCCACTGCATCAAGACTTGAGTTTTTCCCCTCTAGTTATGTGCATCGGACCAGCTTCAATCTCTTTCTTTTGTAATTATTTTACGTATTCTGCATGAAGACTTGAGTGGTTCCTCTTGTTTACGTTTGGTGACTGCTTGATTTCTCTGTGTTTGTAAACAATCTTCACCCTGAAGTTTTTTTTTTATGGAGGATGAATTACTGACTCTGCCTGTTGCTAGCTCTCTCTCTGTTGCAGATGAGTTTCACCTCTTATTAGAAACTCGCAATCAGTATATGCTTTTCTTATTTGCTTGACATTTTGGAACACCAATTTGTTGAGAGACCTGCATTAAATTCTTTCAACCAACAATACAAGTTAATTTGAACATAAAACTCTTGTCAAAACTTTGGATCTAAAAAATGTTGAATTTGTAACAGATCATTCCTGATACAAGCAAAAATATAAAAGTAGGTAGTCAATCATTTGGGTAAGATTTTGCAGCTGTAGAGGTTATGAATCTAGTCTATAACTAAATGAAGTGATGTTGAGGCAAAACTTGTCAATTTACTTAACCTCATATTGCTGTTTTCATTCATGAATTGAATCAAAGAAGGCTTATGAATGGGAAATTTAAAAATAAAATTGTAGTCATTCAGCTCTTAATAATTGGTAATTGTTGAAGTAGCATGGCTGGATGAGGATATTCATAAATTGACCAGGTAATGCTTTAATTGGAAAGGTCGGAAGTAAACAAAATGAAAGGCTTTAACTTTGTCGTGACTGGGACACTTATTATTGTTAAAGCAATCTTAGTATTTATACAGATGGTTATATGTTACCTTTATTTTATATTCATTTTGTTAATCAAATATGATAATCTTTTCCTTACTAGTATTATGAACCTAGTATAGTAATCGGAGCTTTAATGAGGTGGGATTGACATAAGAAGCAGATTAATATGACGTTTGATTGTTTGGAAAGTTTGTTTGATTAGGTTGTGTACATTTCATCATGTTGGTTTACTTTTTTCATTCAATCTCTTGTTACAGGTTCGTCAAATACAAACCAAACCAACTTTGCTACTAAGTGCAGATATTTTTTGCCCACTGGTATGTATGTATAATCTTTTGCTTATCTCTTTATTTTTCAGATTAATTTTTCCGTTGAAAACATACAAACGCAATTTTTGCATTTGCATTTATAAATAAAAACAGTTGGTAAAGTATATTTGTCTACAAGAGATTTGGATTTAGCTTATGTCCTTGAAGTGTAACTACAATAAAATGTTGGCCAAGTTTCATACTTGGGAATTGCTTTTCTTTGGTGTGATTGAATTTTTCAAGCTTATATGTATGCCAGTTTTTCCAACTTTTAAATGTTCTCTTCATGTCTTTGAATTATGTTTGTGCTTATTTTTTTAAACTCCATTGATGATTTGTTCTTGCATATTTGATGGTTGAAAAAACTATGATTGATGATTGCTATGTTCCTGGTAACAATTTTGTCTTTGAACATACAATTATGATTAGTGTTACGTATATACTTGTTAATAAGGTTGTTAATTTAAATTCCGTGTAAACCAAAATCAAATGAGTAAAGTTTGAATTGATCAAATTGTAGGCTAAATTGAGGTTTAAAAGTATTAGTATAATCAGATTTGATTCACAAACATCAGTTTAAACAAAAAAGCATATCTTTTTGTTGAATAATTAATTGACTAAAAACAATAGATTTTATTATTTTAACAACTGATTCAATAAAAAATTCAAGTTGACCTCAACCTATGGTGATGTGATCCCTATTTGTAAGGCATTACTTCTTGGCCTAAACCTATAAACCAAAATTCTCTAACAGCAACTATAAGTGCAGATTAGAAACCTGTAAACAACATGAATAAAGTCTATAGATTTTGGTTAAGTTGAACCTTATATGTTAGCCTTATTTTGGGGCAACATTGCATAGCATATCTACTGTTGTTTTCTGTGTCAGGGGTATCACTTCCCTTTCCTTCGGCATCTTTATACTAACACCCCTCTCCTTCTAAGAAATAGACATACTCACCACCAAAAACATTACTCACTTTTATTTTGATTCAATTGTTTCAGGGTGAAGATAACATTACTCACTTTCTGCATCTGTTCTCATTGAAGCTGAGGTACTTCACTTAATCCCTGTTTGTTTTCTTTATATCACTTACTTGTTATTCCTTGGAAACAATAACAACAATCAGTTGGTGTGTTTGCTGATTGGTTGCTTGCTATTTTTGATAATGAAATTTTGTATCGATCTTTATTCTTGACTTCCTCGTTCTGTCTTGTTTATGATCATGGTATTTTTTAATCTTTGCAGACATTTTTTATTTTCATAAATGGATAACTTGGATCATGATGCTATGTTTAAGTGTCTGACTTTGCTTGACCTTTGGAATGGGGAATTGGATTTGATGAGAATAGTCTTGTTGCTATGCTTGTATGTATACACAAAAAGACTGCGTAGGAGTGAAAATGCTGAAGGTAGTAGGGCAGTGAGGGTGCCAACTAGGAAAACTACTATAGATAGGATTTTGAATGAGGGTGATAGGAATAGCCAGTGGGATTTAAGGATGGACTTAAATGTATTTACATTGTTATGTGAAATGCTTCAATTCTATGGTGGGTTGACGAATAATGGCTATGTGCCTATTCAAGAAAAAGTGATAATCTTCCCACGAATACTAGCGCAAAATGAATCTAATAGAGTACTAAAAGTTAGGATTATGAGGTCGGGAGAAACAATAAGTAGATTCTTCCATAGTGTGCTGAAGGCTGTAATCAAGCTTCATCATTTGTTGTATGTGAAGCCCATACCAGTTCTCGAGGATTGCACAGACAACAGATGGAAATGGTTTAAGGTTAGTAAATGTTGTATTTGTTGGATGTGAAGTAGGTATTTTTAAAAATTGGGATGATGTTAAATTGGCAACCGAAGGCTTTCCTAATGCTCAATTCAAGGGGTATCAGACATTTGTTGAAGCAGAAAGTGCCTATATCATGGATGTCAATAGGCACACTGCAAGTCGAAATGAAGAAATTGTTCCAACCGCTAATGAACTGTCTTCCAAACCAATTCAAGTTTCACTTCCAGCAAATGAACAACAACATGAAGTTGCAACGTTGCATAAAAAAATGGCATGCACTCAAGGATTTCTACTCATTGCCATTGGAGTTATTTTGGGTATTATTGTCAAGGACATTCTTAATAAAATATAACTGTTCGATGTATTACAATTTCAAACTTGTCGGATTTTTTAAAACCTATTATGTAATGAATTCTATCAATGTTTCGATGTTTTATTTAATTATTATATACTCTAATATCTAACTTGTGGGAATTTTTTTACCTATTACGTAATTAATTCAATGAATGCTATAAATAACAAAATGAATAATCATAAAAATAACTTATATAATATAAATAATAATATAAAGAGATAAATAATTAATTCAAAAATATAAACAATTGGAATATAAAATATTAAACTATAACAAATTTTAGTGCAATAAACCTTTTTCATTTTTGAAATAATTATTCATTCAATGAATGCTTAGATGATATTTTAAATTATTATGTATTAGAACTTCTAATTTGTATGGTTTGTTCAAACCTTTTAGGTTTCTCATTTTATTTCATTGTAATTTAAAAATTACAATGAAACATATTGATACAATTATCAAATAATCAATGAATTCCAATATTTTAATTAAATATAATGTTATTGATTAAGTAATAATAATAATTTATTTTAATATATTGTAATTAATTACTTAATTATAATAATTTTATTAATAACTAATAATATTTTTATTAAATATATTGTAATGTAATTAAATAATAACAATAATTTAATTAATTATATTGTAAGTAATTAATTAATGAAAATATTTTAATTAATTGATAAATATATTTTAATTAATTCATAACAATTTTTTAATAAATGATTAATAATATTTGAATTAATTCATATTTGAATTAATGAATATTTATATTTTTATTAGTTATATTTTAATTAAATATCATTTAATTAATTAAGTAATAGTAATAATTTAATTAATTATATTGTAATTAATTAATTAATATTACTATTGTAATTAATGAATAATAATATTTTAATTAAATATAATGTCATGTAATTAAATAAT
>JANZXR010000008.1:3290463-3314715 GCA_027575705.1 Erythroxylum echinodendron | reverse complement strand
TTTAGGATGTATTCCAAAGATTAATGTGCTTTGTTTGTGAAAATGTCCATAAGTGTAGGTTTTGTGGATACTGTGTTATAAGGCAAATTCTGGACTATTTTGGTTTGAATTAGAGTAAGTAGCCTTATTGAAAGTTGTATAGGAATGTCATATCTTTTTAATGATGTATAATATGTCATTTTTCGATGTGAGAATTGAAGGCTATGAATTTGTGAAATGTGGATATGGTTTAGGTGATATAGAACATGACAGAAACTTTGATTGAGATTTTGACCTAGTTAGAGGTAGAATTTGTTTCTGAGTTCTTCATGAGAACTGTAGAATGTGTTTTGATCTTTCCATTGATATATAGTATGGAATTTTTGAAGAATGTAATAGGAAGTTATGATTTTTAGAATTCGTGTTATTGTTTAGGATGAGATTTACAGGACAGATACTTTGAAGTGAATTTTTGACCTTATAGAGGTGGAATTTGTCTGTGATCCGGGACTTGTAGGTCTTTCTGTTATCTTTCTATTGATACCAAATTTGTCAAATTTGGACTCCTGAGTGAAAAGTTATGTGTTTTGGAAGAAGAACAAGTGGGAAAGAAAACAAAATTGGTAGTCGGAGTTAGGCATAGAAGCTGGCCCTCGCGAGGGCAAGCGCTCTCCTCGCGAGCGCGAGCGATAGTGAGTGCGAGGGCGAGTGCACTGCACGCTCCTCACGAGCGCGAGAGCTCGCAAGCGCTAGGGAGACCACGCTACGAGCTCCTCGCGAGCGCGAGGGAGACCGCGCTACGCGTTCCTCGCGAGCGCGAGCGCCCTACGCGCTCCTCGCGAGCCCAAGAGCCCCCAAGCGTGAGGACGAGCGCGATACGTGCTCCTCGCGAGCTCGAGAGCTCGCGATCGCAAGTGCCTACGTCCAACGCACGCCTCACGGCCGCGAGACTCTCGCGAGTGTGACCAGCCATTTTTAAGTTTCTTATCCGACCCTTTTGCCCTTCTTTTGCTTATAACTTGGCCATCCGACCTCCGATTGACCCGATTTTCAAAGCGTCGGATTCCTAAGCCATTTACCTACCTCTCCATGAGGTTTAGTCAATTTTTTTGATTTATTCGAAAATGAGGGATTGAATCAAAGTTAGTGAATCAATTAAAAGAATATGAATTGATTTCTTTCGAAAAAATTTCGGGTGAAATTTATGATTGATACCGGGATTGTCATGAACATGCATCGTACATATTCTATAGACACACGTGTGTATAAATGAATGCTTATACTTGTGCAAAATTATTAATGTGTGTGCAACGTACTGCATAAATGGGTTATGCAGGTTAAAAGTCCGCAATCAGCCGTTTCCAGAATTTGGAAGCAAATGCTAATCTGGAGCGTACTGTGAGTAGACCTAGATGGTCTCTTTTTATTATTTGTTTTGTTTGAATTGTTGTATTAATTGACTACTGAATGCTTATATGAATGTGATTGCCTGTGTTGAATTCCGAACTGAAGGTCCGATGATTGTGAAATGTGGATATGATATTGAAGTGCTACTTGCATGTGAATTGGATGAACTATGTGTATCTAATGTGATGGGAAAATGTCTTTTGAATATGCATTGCATATGTATGAGAAATGTTTCTACTGTTGAATGTCGGACTACGATCCGATAACATGTGAAAGTGAATGAATGAGATTAATGCATTTCATTGCATAAATGTATAAAAAATAATGGCTGTTGTGACCAGAGTAGCCACCGATCAGAGCATAAAGCTTAACGAGTGAAAATGAGCCTCGAGCTCAAAAGTAAATTAGAGCCTCAGGCTCAACGTTTAATGAGCCCTGTATTCCCCAAGTGGATAAGGGACAGTTATTAATGATCCCTACATGGGACAGTTTAGGCTCTCGATCACAACAAAATAACAAATGAAAAGTGAGTCTCATGTGTATTGCATAAGCATAAGATGAATGATTAAGTGTGTCGAATATGAATAATTTGAAATGTGAAATAATGTATGATGTGCGAATTATGTGTTATGTGACTGGGTGAGCCATCGACGATGGTTACTCATTGAGTTCGCAAAACTCACCCAAAATTTGCAATTATTTTTCAGGACTCAGAAGAATACCCCGTTAGACATCGGGAGTATATCTATTGCATGTGAGTGAAAGAAGAGGTCGGGATCAGTTCGCGTCTGCATTGTATTTCTTTATTTCATACTGAATTGTATATTCCGCAAATTTTTGTAATATGTAATAATTTTTGGAACTGGAAATGCTTTGTATTTGTAATGGGCCTAAATGGCTATATGAAAATTCTGTTGATTGTATTGTTATGTTTGAAAAAGTTTGCGAATAGAGTGGCCCGTTTTGTTTATAAATTTTCGCACTTTATGTTGTGGTTTTAAAAAAAATGTATGATGAAATTTGAATGACCGAGTGCTATAACATGCCACCCTTGCGGGGCACGGACTCGGATATCTCTCAGGATGTCGGGTACGTGTGTTGCGGGAGTGGGGTGTTACAAAACTACTTTCGAGAAAGGTCCTTGGTGTGTCTTCTGTAATGTCAAGGGACACCATATAGGAGAGTGTCATAAATTCAGGGGTTGGTTAGAAAATAAGAAGAAATATGGAGGTAATCATTTTGCTTTTGTCGGTTTTGTGTCTAATCTAATTGATGTCCACATAGATTTTTAGTTGTTTCACTACCCTTATTGCCGTGTACAGGGGTTCACAAATATGAGGAAGCCAAGTCTGAAAGAAAGCAAGCTAAGGGTAGGAAATAATCTTGAAGTAGCAGTGGAGTGCGTTGGAGATGTTACCTTAGTTTTAGATTCAGAGCATGAACTTATTTTTAAAGAATACCTTTTATGTACCTTCCTTTAGAAGGAACTTGATTTCAGTTTCTTGCTTATATAAACTTGGTTTTACTTTTTCTTTTGGTGGTGGAAAAATAAAATTGTTTTTTAATTTTGCAATAATAGAATCTGATTTTTTAGTGGATGGTTTATATAAACTGTCTTTGGCTTCTGATAATTTTTCTACATCTTTCAATGTTGAGACCACTCTTGCTAAGCGGTCTAGGATAAAAGAGAAATCCTCATTACTGTGGCACAAATGTTTGGGTCACATCTTTAGGGAAAGGGTAGAGCGGTTAATAAGAGATAACATTTTACCTTCTTTAGACTTTAATGATTTGGAGACATGTGTAAATTGCATTAGAGGCAAATTCACTAAGACCAAAAAGAAAGATGCAAATAGAAGTCTAGGTCTTTTAGAAATCATTCACACAGACATTAGTGGACCTCTATCTCCTACTATTTGTGGTAACAAGTACGTTATTACTTTCATTAATGATTTTTCCTGATTTGGCTATCTTTATTTAATCAAAGAAAAATCTGATGCACTTGAGAAATTCAAAATTTTTAAAACTAAAGTTGAAAAGCAATTAGGAAAAGTCATCAAGGTGGTGAGATTTGATCCTGGTGGTAAGTATTATGGTAGATTTGATGCTGGACAACAACATATGGGACCATTTGTCAAATTTTTGCAAGCTTGTGGAATTGTTCCACAATATACCATGTCTAGTAGTCCTGAACAGAATGGTGTAACCGAATGGCGAAACCGCACTTTAAAAGATATGATGAGGAGCATGATGAGTAGAACTAATTTGCCAAATTTTTTATGAGGAGAAGCTTTAAAAACTGCCCTTTACATCCTTAATCGAGTTCCTATCAAATCTATTCTAAAAACACCTTTTGAACTTTGGACAAATAGAAAACTCAGTTTAAACCATTTTCGTGTATGGGGTTGTCCTACAGAATTTAGGATCTATAATCCCTTAGAGAAAAAGACTGACCCCAAAACTATCCATTGCTACTTCATTGGATATCACCATGCAAAAGGGTATAGGTTCTATTGTTCTAGAAGTAGCCTAGAATTGTGGAATCTAAGAATGCGAAACTTTTAGAATTGGATAAGGCTGAAGCTATTATTCCCGCTGTTAATTCCACTGCTAATGTGCGTGAGATAGTTTCTTTTCCCGTTGCCATTGATAGCATACCTACAATTACTATTCCTATCAAGAACTTAGTTGATGCCCCTTTAGTTGAAAACATGGTTAATTCCCCTGCTCCGGTTGATACTCCTAATAATGTTGCTGACCCTCCTGCACTAGTTGACACTCTTCAACCCACTGAACCTATTGTGCAAGTGCCTCTTCCGAGATCAGTTATACAGAGGAGACCGACTATTTCCAACCACTACTTTGTTTATTTGAGTGAGGACATGTATGATATTGGAGATAATGTTAACCCCAAATCTTATCAAGAGGCGATGTCTTGTGCTCATTCTAATATGTAGCTAGATGCCATGAAAGAAGAAATGCAATCTATCGATAATAATGAAGTGTGGGAACTTATTGAATTGCCTAAAAATTGTAAGGCGATTGGCTGTAAATGGGTTTTTAAAACCAGGAAGGACTCGAAGGGTCAAGATATAAAGCTAGGATATTAGCAAAAGGTTTCACGCAAAGAGAGGGTATTGACTTCACAGAAACTTTTTCCCCAGTGTCCAATAAAGATTCATTTAGAGTTGTCATGGCTCTTGTAGCACATTTCGATATGGGGTTACATCAAATGGATGTCAAGACGGCTTTTTTGAATGGTTATCTCCTTGAGGAAGTATACATGCAGCAATCTGAGGGTTTTCAGTCAAATGGTAATGAGCATTTAGTGTGCAAATTGAAGAAATCTATTTATGGTCTAAAATAGGCTTCTAGACAGTGGTACTTGAAATTTGATGAAGTCATTACCTCCTTGGGTTTTGAAGAAAATAAAGTTGATCAGTGTATATAACTAAAGGTTAGTAGAAGTTAGTTCATTTTTCTCGTTGTATGTTGATGACAGTCTACTTGCTAGCAGTGATCTTGGCTTGCTGAATGAAATTAAGTAGATGCTAACAAAGCATTTTCAAATGAAGTATCTTGGTGAGGCACGTTTCGTGCTGGGAATTGAAATTCACAGGGATAGATCTCGTAACCTTCTTGGCTTGTCTCAAAGGGCTTACATTAATAAAGTCATAGAGAGATTTGACATACAAAAATGTAAACTCGGTGATGTACCAGTCGTTAAGGATGACAAATTAATTAAAAACCAATATCTTAAGAATGAAATTGAAAAGGCAGAGATGAAGAACAGACCATTTGATATTTCATTAGGAATTTTAATGTATGCTCAGGTCTGCACTAGGCTTGACATTGTTTATATAGTTGGAGTTTTGGGTAGGTACCAGTCTAATCCTGGTAATGCTCATTGGGTAGCCACTAAGAAAGTGATGAGATACTTGCAAAAAACTGAAGAGTATATGCTTGTGTATAGTGAATCAGATTTAGTTGGGTGCCCTGATGATATGAAATCAAGTTCTGGTTACATCTTTATGTTGGCTGGGGGTGTGATATCTTGGAAGAGCAAGAAGGAGACTATGGTTGCATCTTCTACTATGCAAGCTGAATTTATTGCTTGTTATGCGGCTGCTACTCATGTTGTTTGGTGGAGAAACCTGGTCACTGGACTTCGCATTGTGGATTTGATTGCTAGACCTCTCATAATCTATTGTGATAATAGTGCAGCAGTGTTTTACACTAAAAATAACAAGACTTCTAGTGGTTCTAAGCACATGGAATTAAAGTATCTAACCATCAGAGACCTAATGAAGAATACAGATGTAGCTGTCGAGCATATAGTTACAGAGTCCATGCTAGCTGATCCCTTAACCAAGGGTCTTTGACCTATAGTGTTCCAGAAGCATGTTGAAAACATGGAGATTTTAAGCTCTTTTAATGTGCTTGACTAGTGGGAGTTTTGAAATGTATATAATCTTTCCTTATCTTGTTAAACCTTTATTGTTAAATACTTGAATGTTTATTTCGCATTGATTATGTTATTTTAATGCAATTGATTTGAATATTCTCTTATTACTACTTTGTATATATATCAATTGCTATTTCAAAACTTAATGTCCTTTTATATCATCATGTCTCATGATTGACACAATCTTAGAGTTGGAGACATTTTACAAAATTTTGGACTTGATGTTCTATTAGATCAGAATGTCTCCTAATCAACAACATATTTGAGTCTGCAGAAACTATTATAGAACTTGGTGTCTTTTTCAATCATCGTGCCGGTGGTTGACACCATATTGGGGTTTAAGGCATTATAGTTTGTAATGAACTATACAATTTCTCTTGCTTTAAGCCTATTTTAAGAGAAATTGTAAGGACTGACGTTGAAAATAGCAACTTACATTAATTATTGGATCACCTTTATGTGCTATTTTTATGCTCTACATTACACACTAATGATTGGTCGTCAAGGTTGATGATATATGTAATTATGTATCGATGTTATATCAATAAAGGATGAAACAGGTGACATAGTTCAATGCCATTTGACTTTAATTAAACTTAGTCCTAGTAAAATGTTGTATTTTGGATCATATATTTTTTTAAAATATGGCCACATCGCACACAATTTAATTTATTAGCTTGAGAGTCGTTTTCAAAGGTTTTTTTAAAAATAAAATTAAATAATTGATTTTGCTCAAGTGAGAGAATGTTAGAATGCATTTTGTGGGCTACAATCAATTGTGATTTTTATTTTATTAAAAAACATGCTAATAATATGATCCCTATTGAGATACCTATAGTCTATTAATATTGTGATCTTTATTGGACTTAAGCACTTTATATCGTTAATGTGATTAATAATGTAGGCTTAACCTTAAGATCCATGATAGGCTAACCTAAGGTTATTATTTGTGATTAGGTTCCCACTGCACTTTCTATATATATATATATATAGATAGATATAGATATAGATATAGTTTCTCTATAGTTTATCTCATTGAGAACTGCATTTTTCAAAGAGATCGAACGTGTGACGAAAGTCCTAATGGTCACTAAATACTTACACGATACTCTCATAATTTAATAATAATGTATCTAATACATAAGTATCTGGATTCCCATTCACATACAACGACTGTTATCAGTACCAGAGCGATGAGAAGGTAATGATGAAAAACTTTTAAAAGTTCGAGCATATCGATTGAAATATCAACGACAGGTAAGGCGTGACAGCTGTCTCCTCACACAAAGGGACAACGGACAAAAGTCCATTGAGCAAAGGCTCTTTGGACGTACAATGATTGATTAGTAGCAGAGAGAGATGGAACGATGGGTGAAAATAACATATCTTAAGTCACATTGAAAATGATTATGCTTCTCAAATCATAAATTATTTCTTACATCAGTGATTAGGCTTCCGTACATTTGGGAATAGGATTTATCAAATGAATCGTAACGAGGAACGTTTGCATAAAATTTAAGTTGCATCCTAATATTTAATAATTTATAAAAATGGAAGTGACTTCTTAATTGATAGAATCGTCATGATAATGTCAATTATAACGTAAAAAATCTTTTTATAACTTAGCTCATGATTATTTTGAGAATTTATAGCTTTCAAAAAATTCTAAATTTTCAAATCTGTGACAGCTCTTCATTTATTCTCTTTTTTGTCACAACATTTGTTACTGTCACGACTTTCGTTTTGTCTTGCTCTCTTTTAATATTTTCATTATTTATTGGTACATATGCATCAATTTGGTAATGGAGGTTATTCAATAGCATCATATGATAAACCCGCATAACTAATTATAAAAACTATTTACTTTTTCTTATGAAAATAATTAAATTGACAATCCATTGTTATTGTTCTTGAAATGTGTAAATAATAGAAATGGATAATCAGGTTTCAAATATTGTAACATAATATCTAGACAAGAAGCTTTAGATTTAAAAAGAATCTAAGCATAATATCTAAACAAATACGATATCAGATTATTAAAAGAAGGGTAACCCAAAAGAGAGTTGTTCAATCATCACAAAAACAACTATCACCATGGAGTATTTATCGATTAAGTTATCTATGTTTGAATGAATAAATTATGTGTTCTGTTTTGTTATTGGTATAAATACATGGACTATATTTTGTGTTCTGTTAACACACTATATTTTATGTTTTTGCTTACGCAATATTCATTTTTGTTTGCTATGATTATGATGGAAAGTTTGGCTGCTTCATCATATAATATATCCACTTAAAATGCTTTACTTTTGTAATTTATTTTCAAAATAACAATAAACAACTATTTGTTGACATGAAAATTCAACAAAATTCCAAGAAGAGAAATCAAAAGGGAGAGAAATAAGAATTGAAAAATCAAATATATTTATTAATAATTTATACACCACAATCAAATTAAGATAATTAATGATCGACATCTACTTTTGTACTCCCATAAAAATATTAGCAACACTTGTAAAAACATATACTAATATTTGAATCCTAATTCTTTTGTGCCTTTCAACAACAAAACAAAATCAAATTTTATGTTTATCATTTTTTCTTCAACTTTTCTAGTTTTCTTTAAAACAACACTTTTTAAAGTGGATTCTTCTCCATGTACGTGATATTTTACATACCTTCGTGTCACGCTCTTTTTTTAAAAAATATCTATGTTTTTCTTAATTTGTTCTTTGAAAAAATTTCTCATCATATCATCTAAGATATCATATTTACTAACTTGCAAGTAAATGAACTCTTATCAGTTAATAATAATAATCTAGCTCAATTTTTATATAAAATTTTAATAATTAAATAATCGTTAAGCAATTCTAAAATCTCATGGATTATACTTATTTCATAAAATCTTTAATTAAGCATTTAACCCGCAATAATAAATAATATATTATATATTTTCTTAGATGTGTTTGTAGATGAGGAGAAACCTATTTCTTATATGAGTTGACTCTTTCTAAAAAATGTTTATAATTTAATATTTTAAAATATATGTTTATATTTTATTAAATGAAAACACGTCAATTTTAATTTTTTGAACAAAAAAAGTAAAAAAAGTTCTTTTATTTATGAAGATATAATAATTTTTTAAAAATTACGAAAAAATCAAACCACTTAAAATTATTTTGTCTTTAATCCAAGTACTTGTAAGAGATTACTCACACTCACTTCTTGCTTACCCTGTTAATGGAAAAAAAAAAGATACTAAGATATAAATATTGGTGCTTCTTGTTCATTTCATTGTGGTTTTGGAGGAACAGTGAAACCCGACTTCCTTCTTTAAATAAAACTAGCTGGTAGTCACTGCATAAATGCGTAGTGAGATTTGCAAAACAACGATGCCCAGTTGAACTACAATGTGCTAAATAGAATTTACTTGGATAATAGTTTCTTATATAATTGTAGTATATTGGACAATTGTTTTCAAATCACGTGGAAGTATATTTACATAAAGGGGTAAGATAAATAGTCAAAAAAAACATATACGAAAAAAGCAAATAATAAGTCAAGAAGTTACTTATAAGTTTCTAGTTTACCTTATGAGGTAGCAACTTTAATTAATCATTAGTAAAAGTTACATGCTTAGGTTGCTTAGTTATGGTGAAAAGTTTACAATAATTTGGGCTTTTTGTTACAGTCATTAACAAGAATATTTGAGGATGGTGTCAGTTTTAGTTCAATTTCTTCAAATCTTTTGTCAAGACACTCTCTAACTCTCGAAGAAGAAACAAGAATGTCTTCTGAAAATGTAAAAAACCAAAGTATATGAGTACAGGATAGTTTGGGGTAAAAGGAAAAAATAATATAATCAAAATATGGGAAAAATAAATACAATAAATAATTGACAATTATATAATTTGTGCATAGGAATTAATAAGAGATAAAAGTGACAACAAAAGTGAATTGGTGTACGTTAAAATATAGTTATATAAAATGCCCAGAAGTAAACATTATGAAGTAGTTTGAAGGGTGAGATATAAAATGCTATTAATAATGAATTTTTATTGAAAGGTATATACTTAGCTATTGCGAAGTGTGTTTAGAATTCATGATTGTGGTTTTTGGTGCAATCAACACCAAGAAAATTGAAAGTTATCAGCAGTTTTGGTTCATTATTAGCACAAGGTTCATTTGATATGTGGGGGGTGAAAAAAAAGGAAAGTTGAAATAGGTTGATGAATATAAACTCGAAAAATGTTTAAATAAATAATGATAGGTGAAATAGTTATAAGTCTCATTTCAGTAATGTCATCATCTCCTTTTTCGCTTAAAGTTGAGCCTCCCTTTAATTCAGCATCATCAGTCTAACAGTAATAGATAACAATGAAGCATTGCCTTTTATCCGATGGTTGTATATGAACAGGTTTGATATGAACGAGAAAGGTTTTTGTTTTCAGGTCAGCATGGATCTTATCAAGAGGAAGTTCAATACTCTTTCTCTGGTCAGCATGGACCTTATCAAGAGGAAGTTCAATACTCTTTTTACTTAAGAGAAAAGTGTAGATCATTAGTCAAATAATAAAGATTTCAAGCTTCACACAATTCCAAAGATGATAACCATAAAGAAGAACATGAAAAGGGGTATGTAGCCACTATGACCATTCCAAAATTCATGCTTTTAATGGCCATACTACAAGAGTTAACGTTCGATGGCTACTCCAATAAACAACAACAGAAAAAAAGGAAGCAATTATAACCTACAAAAAGATACAAGGTTCCAATTTTTATTAAATTTCTTACAACTATATAAGTAATGGGGCTTACTTATAACATGTTGTAAGAAACAAGCCCGCTTCTCATCAACTAGTTTCTTGGCATGTTCTGAGGCCTAAAAGGGATATAAATGCTTAACATAGAACATTGAATACTGGCTACAACTTAAGTATATATACTAAAGGAGAAATCAGTACAGAGTATAAAAGATATTGGGATTTATTTGTTGCTATTTGATCCAGTATGAAGATAGGGAAGAGATAAAGGAACATGAGAATAGTTGCATAAGAAAAGTAGAAAATTAAAGGAACCAAGATGAAAAAGATAATCGTTAATTGGTCTCCTAAAAGTTCATAGGTAGATAAACAACAGGCAATAATCATTTGCTAAACTTTTTATCTACTTGACCAATATTAAAAAATGTAAAGCCGATTTTTACTTATAAATATGTTAAAAAAGGAGAAAGAAAGATAAACAAATGGAGAAGATGATAGTTAGGGACTTATTAATTGCATTACCTGCTAAAGAAAATTTGCTAACTTCTTCACTTATGCTTTTTATTGAATGAGCTCTCCTTCCCGTTGAGTGAGATGAACTACTAACGTTTCTACCTAAAATTTAAAAAAAGAAACATTTAAGTTAGGAATGGTTCTTTTTTAACTTAAAAGATAAGATAGGCAAAAGCAGATGAGCAAAAAATCAAACAAATGCTAGCAATTAGGTATGCCCCCTTCCTCTACTAATGATGTTCGCAAACTAAAATTCTCTTTACATGACTTAAAACAGGCATCATGTGTAAGCTTTGAAAAGTTTTGATCCACACTCCTTGATTTTTCTTTTATTCAAGAGTCAATATGACTCCGCTATGTTTCTCCAATAAACATCTAAAGGGATAGTTCTTCTTCTTGTTATGTGGATAACATTGATATCACATGTTCTGGTCTAGAGACCATCCATAAACTTCAAAAATTATTGCATTCTAATTTCCATATGAAAGACCTTGGCCAGCTCATCTACTTCTTAGGGTTAGAAGTTCATCATAAGCCTCAAGGTGTTTTCTTGAATCAACGCAAATACATTCAAGATTTAGTGAAGTTAGTTAAACTAACAAATATTACTTCTGCTGAAACTCCAATGGAAGTTAATGTGACATACCAATGTAGTAAAGGCAAGATTTTTAAAGATCCTACTTTATATCGTAAGTTGGTTGGTAGTCTTATTTATTTAACAATTACTCGACTAGACATCTCTTATATTGTTCACACAGTTAGCAAGTTCATACTATCTCCCTGGCATCTCCACTTATCTACAATTTGACGCAACATCTGATACACTCTTGACATACCTAATTGTAGCCTATTTTTCCCTACTGGCTCTTCACCTCAACTACAAACCTTTAGCGATATTGATTGGGTAGGTTTCCTGGACATAAGGGAATCCACTACTGGAAGGTGCATGTTTCTTGATGATGCTCTTATCTCTTGTAAATGCAAGAAACAAAATTATGCATCCAAGTCATCCAGTGAGGCAGAATATCGTGCCATGTCTGATGCTTATTTTGAAATGATTTGGTTATGTGGTCTCCTCATAGAGCTTGGTTTTTTGCAACTTTAACTAACTCCATTACATGTTAACAACATTAGTGCTATCCAAATTGCTGCCAACTCTGTCTACCATAAGCTTACAAAGCACATAGAGGTTGACTATCATTTCATTCAATAGGCTTATGACTATTAAGTCATTACCTTGCCTTATATCTCCACTACTCTATAGCTTGAAGACATTTTCACAAGATCCACAATATGACATTGCCATAATTTTTTATTAGTAAATTGATACTTGTAGACTCACTGACATCAATTTAAGGGGAGATGTCAGAAGATTTAGAATCGACTACTGATTCATGATTTAGTTAGCTAATTTGTTGATTTAATTAATTTATTCCATGTACTTTCTTATTTAGGTAGTCAAATCTAAGTTAAAGGGAACTGATTTTAGTTCTTCCTTATTTAAATAGGTCTCCTCCTGTATATTCCTTATGGATCTAATATTCGCATTTGCATTTAAAACATCCCTAATGAATGGAGACCTTCAAACTAAAAAATGATGGGCAATTTGACATGAACTGAGTAAATGTCACTCATATGCACATTCCATGAAGGTTGCGGCAACTGTGCTTTTACCCATATAGACCTTACTTTGTATTTGCATACGTAAATATTTTTCTTATCTTCATTTCTAAATATTAATGAAGAAGTTCTACAAACACAGAAGCAGTGACATGCATATTGTAGGAAATTATGACTAAATAATTTCAAAACGTTACCTTCTTCTTTGCAGTTTTGACCATTTCCCCAATAGATTCTTTTCAGCAATTTGAAATGAACAAAATCACCACTGTTTTTTACCATTGTTTCCAAAAGCTACAAAGCAAATTTTATGAACAATCAAAGCATGATAGACAATAGCTCCACTACTTTTAACTTGGTAATCGCTACATTAAAAAAAATCCACAAGCCAACAATATGAAAACAATCATAAAATGAAACTGTAATCAAATTACAGTCAAAGCAAGTGGCTGCACTCTGGGGTTCTTATGCTGCAACCTTTTCTTCACAGCTTTCACTAGGTCTTTTGCTGCCCTGAGTAATTCAAAACATGCTTATCAATGCACATAAAGTTTACACTCATAGAATATCTTCAAAAACATGTGATCCATAACAATTCAAAAATCACAAATGAAAAATAAAGCAACTAAATAACTGGTTTGATCACCAGTACCAAAATAAAACGCTCTGCGCTCAACGAATATGTTGTTTTGTAAAACAAGCTCAAATATCGGTTCACCAAAAGGATAATAACCTAAACGTCCTCCCTACAAGAAATTTTCCATCTAGATTTAATACACCAATAAGAGATTTGCTTGTCCCTTAATTTTTATAATGTACAGATTATCATCTTGCCAAACATAAGGCTACATAAAAAAATTCAATTAGAACTCCACACAAAATTTCCTATAACTCCCACAAAACATAAGTATAGCAAAAAATTCTCTTGAGAAAATCAAAGAAACAAAAAACAAAGATAACAAGAGAATAAGAAGCAAAAGTTATAAAGTAAAAACCCAAACGTCGACTCCGAAAACAAAATAAAGTGGGAAAACAAACAACAGCTCAGAAGAACAAGAACAAAATGAAGAAACAAGTACCAGTTCATAGAATTAACAAAATCGCAGATATGGATTATGAGAAATTAACAATAAAATGGCATCTTAATCTTTAAATTTCCACATATAATTCAACTTCATCTAAGGATTAGTATGCAGAACAAGTTTATCACCTACTAGTCTTATCATCTTCGAAATGTTTTTCCAGCCAACGGGCGCTTCAGGTCAAGGGGCCAGAAATGTGCAATATTTCCTCATCTAAGCTACGAGAAATAACTATATCAATAGGATTGTCCATAAAATTGAACCATATTTCTATTGTTATTCAATCTAAGTTTACATTTACTAAAATGCATTCAAGGATACTTCCCGCAGTGTAAATGACCAACAAAGCTCTTAACAGGAAGTAATTATGATTAAACCATTACGTTAATTAAAGGTGAAAGACTTGTAAAGAATCAAGATTCCTTTTGATGCAAATTATGTGAAATAAGGAAAATCAATGAAAAAAAGAACCAAAATAGCATGAATTGCACCATTTTCAACGTTAATAACATAATTACAAGAAAAAGACAATATCTTAACTACAAATCGGATCACAGTCCCAACCTTTATTGCATGCTTTTTGTGATATCTGCTAACATATACACCCTCTCTATGTTTCTGAAAAGACAAAGTATATCAAATAAGCAATCTTAGACCAAAAACAGATCGATTACCAAGCATATGTGTACATATACCTTCTTAAATCTAAATTCATTATAGATATCCCCATTAGTTATCATAGTAGATGAAAAATATGAGAACGATTACGTGAATAGATTCTCGCACAATTTTCACAACTTTACCTTCTGGTAATCACAAAAAAAACTCATTGTTAACAACAAAGATATTAAAGGCATGCAACAAGTATGTACATAGAGGAATATATGGAATTGCTAATTGCAAAAACGAGAACAAAAAACAAGGACAATTATAATATCGGAATCTAAAACAACCTAAAAGCATGTCTGGTTTAGGGGAGAAAATCAACAGTTTTGCTTGTAGTCTAATAGCAAAATATGGATGAACCCCAGATAGAATCCTCTCATGTTTATTTGGATTATTGACAACATAAGCTAAAGTGACACCATCAAAAGTTTCACTATAACTGGAACCAAAACCAGAACAAGAACATTAACACGAGTCGTAGTCAAATCCTTTTAAAGGCAGACCCTTGAGCGACCTTCGGGCCATCCTCTGGATAGCCTCCAGCCATATAAGGGCCGACGTTTGCAATCGCCAAGCTTAGATTTCATAGAATACGAAGGGATGGTACCAAAAAAAAATTGATTTGATGATCTCCCCGTCTTCCTGGGAGGTTAAAGATGAAATTAGGGGAGGAGGAGTAGAAATGGGAGGAGGACAAGTGACGAGGCGATGATCTTCTTTGAGGAGATAATTAGGATCGGTGGCGATACTGTAGTCTAGGTCCGAAGCATCATTAGAGGCTCATGCAATGAAGGATTGAACAAAATTGATACAAAAGAATCCAAGTAGATAGATGGACGATGTGATGAGGGAGTCAATGGCGACAATCTCCCCAAGGGTGACAACGTGGAGGGGAGTGGAGTTACGGATCTTGGCGTAAGAGGAGGTTTGCTGGAGAAGATAAAGGAAAGAGCTTTGAAGAGGAAGATGTAATAGTTACTCAGGAGATTCCAGAGGGATCGAGAAATTAGGGAGAGTTTCATGGTTTCCACTTCGAATAAATTGGTCGTTCGATAAAATGGAGCGATCGATATAGGGCATGTTGGCAATGCGACGAACATCCCCGTTCACGCTTAGTATATTATACTTAAAGAAGTTAGAAGCGCCCAACGATCACCAGATCAGGTGCAGAAACATCTCTCCTTCTTTTAAGCTCCAGCTAATTAAACAAAACTGACATAGTTGACAAAAATATTATATACACACTTATGTATATCATAATTAATTAAAACTAACATAAGTACTAACGATAGTATGAATTCAACCAAAACTATCTGTCGAAATTTTAATTTCTTCCATGAGATCTCAAATCAAATTGAGTGAATTTATTACAATTCTTAATATTGTGTATGAGGGAGGCATCTAATTTCTCACTATTTCTTCACATCTTGAATTAAATAATTTCTTCACAAAAATAATTACTATACTGTATATACACATGCGCATATGCATCATTAATCAAAATTTACAAAGTTAATTAGGACAACTTCAATTCATGATGTAAATGTAAAACTCTCCAAAGAGTTTCGCACTCTTCCACTACATTAACACTTATTTGATGTTGGTTTTTTCCTTTTCTTCATATTTTAAATCTAAAACGACACAAAACTTGCGTATCAGTACAGTGACATCAAAATTCATAAAGATAGAAAAAATTATAATAATTAATTTTTATGGTAAATAAAAATCTTAGTTAACCTTCAAAAATATGTCTATGTTGTTGGAATCTAACCGTGATCGAATCAATGGCGCAGCGGAAAACAAAATTTGTTACGGATTTCGAGCAAATCCTTGTAATTGTATAAACTTGAATAAAACATGAAACGATTTAGAAATCATACCTTGTTCGCTTTCCTATTGAAAAATCTTTTGAAACTTTTCTCGATTGATCAATCACGAGTTGTCCAAACGTCTAGCCTCTGATGGTATCCACAGAGCAATTTTCAACTACTTTGAGAGGAAAAAGACAAAAGTGCTAGCTTCTAAAAGCTTTTTCGTATTTATAGAAAAAATCATAAAAATCTGTTATTAAAATTAAATCTCTTTAAATATAATTTTAATAAAATCAAATATCTCATATTTGATCCCCAAAGTTTCTCAAACTTTAGAATTAAATCCAACTTAACTAAATTGATTTTCTTTCACAAATTGCTCTTTGATGTGTGACACATTAAGTTCCTAATAAATTGACAACGATTACAAATTATAATTCTAATTCACAATAAGAATTAGATAAATTAAAGCTTCTTGCTAATTAATAATTGACTTATAATTAAAATTTGAAAACATCTTTTTTAAATGTCAATTTACTCTGACCAGAGAATCCCATAAATCATTACTATTCAAGAACAGTAGAATATTCTCTCTAATTATTTTAGAGTGACGAATCCTATATTGACTTACTCAACTATCTACATATGATTCATACTGTATCTAATTACTAGCAACTGAATTATCCTAGAACAGTTCATAAGTAACATCAAAACACAGTAATTCCCACACTAGATACTTTGGTAATCTCAAGTCTAAGGATCAATTATACAACCATCATTTTGAGATAATTCATAGACACACAAATAATGTTCCATTCGGGATTCTCATAATCAGATCAGTTCAGTGAAATTATTCTCTAATAAACACTCACATATTTGTTTAAGTGTCTCCATTCTTTAATTTATGAGATCAATTACTTTCTTCATAAGAAAGAAACAAAGATGTTCTAATCTAATCATTTCATCAATACCCTATCTTGATGAAACTGCGACTAGGAACATTTTAGGAATAATATAAAAAATGCAATGAAATTTGAGTCTCATAATTATAATTGCATTATAATTTCTAATTGCATATAATAATTATTCCATGGATTTTATCTTTATAATTAATAATTAAATAATTAACAAATACACACAGATAAAGAATTTTTTTATTGAATAATAATAATATCATACATATAAATTTGCAAACAAAATAAATTGACTGCAAGGGCATAAACTAACATATCCTACATTTTACGATTTATTAATAACTTTGTCCCAAGTAACTCACCAGCATTATTGTCTGTTTTTATGATTTTAATTATAATCCTGAATATTGTTTCTATAACAAATAAAAAATCACAAGTATTTGTAAAATATTATCAACGATGTTTTCTCACTTGTTATATATATATGTACCGGTTTTTGTTAACTATAGCGGTAATTAACGATGATGGCAGTAGAAGGCAGTGTTGGTGGTGTGTGTGTGTGTATATATATAGTCTATAAATAAAATAAATGGAACAAGGCCAACACCAGAATCTCGTGCATTGGCATTTTGTTGAGATTTTTTGCAGGCTTGCCTCGCTAAAGTCTAATCGTTCCGGTGCTCTCGGTAGATGATTAATCGATTACAGATCTTCTACTTGTTCGAGTTGTGAAATAATCTCCTCTTTAATCTGAAACATTAGGTGGCGGAATGCTTACGAACTAATCAGGCCATATAAATCCCCCTCAAATCTTATGTCCCAGTAATCCTAACCCAACTCTATCCTAATCCATCCCAATCATCCATTTATGTAGGACCTTAGGACAGAGGATCCAGTCCTGTATAAATCTAAAGCTATCATTTAACTCTGTGGCCTGAATTTTTCTTTTTCCTTGGAAAATTTTTTACAAGTGTAACACCAAATCTTATCTACTTTCTTCCTACTGAAAGAGCTACAAACAAGATAAGCTAGTGTCGAAAAAGCAGACATACTACCAATAATTAGATTTTAAAAATCAGTCAAAATAAGAACTCTAGACTAAACGAGCAAATTATATGTTTGGATGAGCTTATATTAATAGAGTTTTTATCAGTAGTGTTTTTATCAGTAGAGTTTTTTTGATAAGAGTTTTTCTAAGAAGTTAGTTGATTATTTGGCTATTATTTAAAAAGGAACTTTTTGAAAGAGCTTCATACAATAGACTGTTTGGCAACATAAAAATAAAAAGCACTTTTAATTGTAACTATATTTTATTTTGTAATAAAAATTATTTATGCATATAAAAATTATTTAAAATATATTAAATAATAGACAAAGTACAATATATTAATTATTATATAATTTTAAACTATATAAAACATAAATGAAAATATATCTAACTAAATCTTTTTTATGAGTTATAACATAAATAAAACTAATATAAAAAATAAACATTAAAATATATAAAAAAGTCAAATAATATTATATAAATCTCAAAATAAACGTAAAAATGTGTGTGTGGGTATTGTAAAATTTATGTGTAAAACATAAGGGTAAAAGGGACTAAAAATAGGCTCATTAATTGATCTAAAAAATCTACATAAAAAGTACTTTTTTTAGAAGCTCTAAATTTGAGCTTCTTAAAAAACTGTATTTTAATTGCCAAAAAAGTTATATCTACTAAAAAAGTTTTTTTAGTTTACAGCCGAATAATCATTTTTTTTAAAAAACTTTTGCGGTGAAAAAAATATTTATTCACTCTTTAAAAGCTCAACTAAACAGGCATTAATTATTATTATACGGCATTAGTAAATCAAGTCTAAGGAAGGCATTTCGAGTGCATATTTCACCTAATATAATCAATAAAGTAGGTGAATTGCTAGTAAAAGATAAGGTAATTCAAGCATTAAGAAACCAAGACAATGTTTTCTGAAGATCATGAGGCCAGAGAAACGATGGAAGTGCTGGCATGAGACAAATAATTATTTAGTGAAAGCATATCTAAATTCAATGCTTTGAAGAAGAGTGGCAATTATTTTATGGATCTATTGGGTTTGGCTACCTGGTGACTTCCAAGTTTCATGTGAGGTTACGTTCCGTGGGTTCCTACTTGAAAGTGACTGACACTTGAGTCTCACCAAAGCGGTACAGTACTGAATAGATCCTTTCATTGTTGGCGATCTTTTCGTGTCTGAAAAGATCCTGCAAGCAAGTCCCTAAACAAGAAGGGACCAATTCTTGTGTTCCTTTTATCCAAGACCAACTATACGCCATCCCTACATAGCCACAAATTTCACTGGTTAGGTAGTTATAGAACAGGGTTGACCTCGGGGAAAAGGAACCGAAGGCCTTAAGTTCTATGTTTGAATCCTGTGTCCCTCTGACATATTCATCAGAGATCGCATTGATGTGAATATGACAAAGTTACGAGCTCCTCTACACTGGGACCTGATCCTATGTCACAGAGCCTAATTCTGTCCCAGTAATAGTTAATGTGTTTTCTAAAAAAGTGAATTTTAGTGATTATTATTGATCATTTTTGTCATCAATAATAAAAGATTTCTTATTTAATAACAATTATATATATATATATATATATACCTAGAGAAAACATTTTGATATTACTTTGAAAAGATATATATTTTTCGTGACGATACAAACGTTGAACTTTGAATGGATTATCTGATCAGGGCCTTTTTCTTTAGGTTATGAAAGTGTTTTAAAAATTTAGAAGAAGATTATCTGTCCTTACCGCTGAAGAACAATGCTGATTTACATACTATATAGCCTTATATGACAATTTCATAATATAATAGGTAGTTATTAACTACATAATAACCACACCAATAAATTATAACATATTGCAACTTTAATATTAACGTGATGTTGAGACGAGAAATTAGAATTGTTAATATAGATAGAGTGGAGTCCATTAACAAAAATTGAGCTTGGATCAATCATTGCCAAAATAACTAGAATTTGTTATTTAGATAGTTGACCCTTACCACTTATTAACCGTTTAACATTTTCATGTTTAGTCAATATGAGATACTCAAATACTCCTCCTCAAGTGCAACTGGGACTGGACATCTAGTTATCAGTTGAAATAAACGCAATAGAAGTCGGACTGGGCCGTTGGAACTGGACATCCAGACGGACAATCTAGAAATTAATAATCCAGACCAAACCTACTCTGATACCATATTAGAAATTTTAATATGGGTAGAGTATAGAGTCCATTAACAAGAATTAAGCTTGGGTCAATCATTGTCAAAATGACTAGAACTAGTCATTTAGATAGTTGACTCTTACCACTTATAAACCCTTTAACATTTTCATATTTAGTCAATATAGGACACTCTAATACGAGAAACGATCCCAGTGACTGTCTTGGGAAACAATGGCGGTAGCCCGGGGTGGCAAGAGGGGGCTACCGCCACCCTTGATCTTCTCAATTGATAAAGGGGTGACTTTTGGTTATCTTTATCTTTTAATAATTATTAAAAAAATTTAAAATTAAAATTAGGTATATAGACAAACCAAAAGTCACAACCTTCTATCCTTTTAATTTGAAAATTAAAACTCTTGTTTGGATGCTCTTAACACTTCATCTCCTTTTTTCCGCCTTCTCTATCAATAAACTCTTTTGTCTTTTCTCTGTTGTTTTCATCTCAATCATCTAAACTAAGCAAGCAGGTGACTTACAAATAAGTTCGTTAGTTTAAAATATATCAACAAACAAGGTATGTTTCTAAATTTCTAATATCGTTATTGAATCTAATCTTAAATTTAAGAAGTTTACTCGAAATTGCTTTGAAATTATTCATCGCTAAATTTTCTATTTGTTTGTTATTATGCTATTAAATAATTAGTATTTTCTTATAAGTAGAAACCAACGGTAAATTCGTGATTACAATTTAAATTGCTTTGAAATTATTCATCGCTGAATTTTCTATTTGTTTGTTATTATACTATTAAATAATTAGTATTTGCTTATAAGTAGAAATGAATGGTGATTTTGTGATTTATAATTGAAATTATTATTTAATTTTAAGAATTCGTAGGCATGGGAAAACTAAAGACAATATATTTTTATTTTACGATATAAATTGAAGCTTCTACCTCTAATTGTTACTCCTCCTCCTGTTGTTCATCATATGCAATTAGATGATTCAGATGAACTTGAAATAATTGATATCGGCGTAACAACTCTGGTTTGTGATCCTGGTTTACGTAAACAAATTTGGAAATATCCTGTAAACTAACAAGATGAAATTCGTCGAGCTTATATCAAAGCCGGTCCATATCACTAAAAACTTGATGAATATCTTTTACTAGACAGCCATCATTTCTGTTATTCTTGGTTTGCATAATTTCCCTCATGGTTAGAGTATTCTCGAACTACTCATAGTGCATATTATTTGCCATGCTACCTTTTCAACAATGCCCCATCTGGATAAGGACAACGTGAAGCCAGTAAATTTATTGATGGAGGTTTTAGAAAATGGAAGAAAGTCAACAACAGAGTCAATTGTGCTTTTCTTAAACATGTGGGAAGAAATCCTAATTCGGTTCACAAAAATACCATTCAAGTATGTTGTGATTTGATGAATGCTTCAACAATATATTAGGTCTTTTATTGAAAATCATACTTTCACACAGATTGAAATCAATCAATTGCGCCTTCAAGTTTCTATTGATGTTATTCGATGGATTACATTTCTTGAACTCATTAAGTTATTGGCTTCCTACAATGAAAGAGTCTCAAGTGTTTTTTTGAAAAATGCTCCTGATTATGCCTTATATACATCATCACAATTTCAAAAAAAATTCTCTCTATCTTCTCTAGTAAAGTTAAAAGAGAGATTTGTGAAGCAATTGGAGATGCAAATTTTTGCATCATTATTGATGAAGCTCGTGACGAGTCCAAAAGGCATCAAATGACTCTTGTTTTGAGGTTTGTGGGTAAAGAAGGGTTCATACACGAACTCTTCTTTAGCCTTGTTCATGTGAAAGATACTACTGCTTTGACTGTGAAAAAATGCATTTTTTCTGTCCTCTCTCAACATAATTTACCTGTGCAAAATATTCGAGGACAAAGATATGATGGAACTAGCAACATGAGAGGTGAATGGAATGGGTTGCAAGCTTTGATTTGTAATGAGTGTCCATATGCTTATTATATTCGTTGCTTAGATCATTGTCTTCAACTTGCTTTGGTTGTTGCTTCTAGAGAAGTTGCTTGTGTTCACCAATTCTTCTCCAATCTAGTTTATATCATAAATATTGTTACTGCTTCCAGTAAACGTAATGATGAGTTGAAAGAAGCTCAAGCTGTTGAACTTGCCATGAAGATTGCTAATAATGAAATTGAATCAGGGAGAGGCAAAAATCAAATGAACACGTTGAAACGTGCTGGAGACACTCGTTGGGGTTCGCATTTGGCGTCAATTTCTAGCTTGTTAAAGATTTTCAACACTACCTCCTTAATCTTGAGCAATATTTCTAAAGAGGGAGCTTCATATTCTCAACGTGGAGATGCTGAATTTGCTTGGAATCAGTTATTATCTTTTGATTTTGTTTTCATTCTACATCTTATGAAGGAGCTTAAGGAAATTTCTCAAATCCTTTGTCAAGCTTTGCAGTGCCAATCTCAAGATATTTTGAATGCCACGCATCTTGTGTCAACTACAAAAACACTTATACAAATTATCAGAGATTCTGGAAGGGAAAGTTTCTTTGCAAAAGTCCAAGTATTTTGTAAAGAACATGAAGTTACTATTCCTGATATGGATGCTCAAAATATTGCAAGGCGTGGTCGATGTCGCAATCAAGAAAATGAAGTTACTGTTGAGCATTACTATCGAGTTGATGTGCTTGTTGTAATAATTGATTATCGGTTGCAGGAACTAAACAACAGATTTAACGAACGAACAGTGGAGTTACTTGTTCTTAGTTGTGCTCTTGATCCGAGAGATGATTTTAGGTATTTTAATGTTGACCATATCTGCAAACTTGCTAAGAAGTTCTATCTAGCAGATTTCACTGAGCAAGAGATATTACTTCTTAGAATGCAATTTCAACACTTTGAACTTGACATTCCCATGCATCCTGGGTTTGAAGGATTATCTGGCATTCAAGAATTATGTTAAAGATTGGCGGAAACAAAAAAAACCACTGTCTATCCACCCATTAATAGATTAATTAGGCTTGTTCTCACTCTTTTTGTATCTACAGTAACTACAGAGTGGGATTTCTCAATTATAAAGATAGTTAAAACAAGGCTTCGGAACAAGATAGAAAATAAATTTTTAAATGATTGGTTGACTGTTTACATCGAAAAAGAAATTGCAATAAAGCTTAGAACAGAATCAATCATTGATGAGTTTAATTCTATGAAGACTCATTGCGCAAAACTTCAACACAACAAAAAGAAATGATTATTTTATTTTATGTAAGACATTAAACTTTTATATTTTTATGTAAGAAAAACTATTTTTACTTAACTTTTATATCATTTTGTAATTTTTGAATTAAATTTTTAAGTCCATAAAATTGATTAGGTTTTTATTTTTTTTTTTCGGCCCCCCTTAGCCGAGCCACCGCTGGAAAATGATCCCAATGACTGGAGCTTTTTCGGGAAAGTTGAAATTTATTCAAACAGTGCAATATAGAGTAAGAATATGCCGGCCGGAGCATAGACAGACACTACTGTTGGGATTTATTCTGGGCGACTATTTGTGTTAGGGCTTTGAAGTCGTTAGCCGCAACACCGTCTGGACCAGCTGCGTTGAGCACAGTCTCTCTGAGGGCACAAACGGCCTCTCTCATTTGCGTCCCCTTTTCATGTTGAAAAACAGTTTTCAAGCTCTCGAGCATCCCACTTTTGGTGATCACTTCACCTTTAATTCCCACGGCTATGCCCCATTCCTCCTCAGCCATTCTAGCATTCATGTGATTGTCTGTCCAAACTGGCCTGCATATCAATGGCAC
>JANZXR010000008.1:3275451-3287072 GCA_027575705.1 Erythroxylum echinodendron | reverse complement strand
AGCCATATCAACATTAGCAATATGCACTTCACTTCTTCAGTTTTATCATAAAACGATCCTATTTTTTGTCTTTTGAATTTTGGGATGCTTGTGTTTGTTGAATTTCTTAAAAATAGATTTAGAAGATATTGACGTCTAATAAAGATATTAGGGGTAGTAATTAAGCTCAGGTTTGGCCTAGCCTGACTGGACCCAGTTTGACTGCACTTTAGTTTTGGTTTAGGCTTTTTTTAAAAAGAACTTCAAGCTTCGGCACAACTTGAAGCACTCAAAATGACATCCTTTTCTATTTTTTATTTTAAAAATAAAAATTTAAGTTGAGTTAGGCTTTGGGCAGCCCAGGTCCAATCAAGCTAGTACTTGGGTAGTGCGTCTTAAGTTTGATCATGCTTCGGGTGTGAGCTCGGCTCAACTGGCCCATTGCTAAGCCTAATTGATATCTGGAAAGGCACATTATCACTAATGTTACCCCCTAATTTAAATACCAATTCTTTAATGTCACTCTCTATTCATAAACAAAATTGTTAATTTGAGTAGTCTTATTTATTTATTTTTATTTGTGGTGTGAAGACTACAAAATCATTTAGTAGTATAGTGAACAAGATTGAACACCACTTACATTATTGTAACTGTGGATTAATAAGATCTATGAGAGCTTCTTCATCAAGTTTAACCCAAGAAGACAATTTTATGAACCAGCTCAATTTAGAGTAAATTTTAAATAAAATTTTATTTTATTAAATTGAATTATGATATGGTGAGTTATTAAAGTTTCTTATATATGTTATTTGCAGAGCAAATAAAAATGTGATTTTTGTTATATTAGAAGTATAAATATCATAAATAGGTCTCAGAATATGAATGACAAATTAAAGAATCATCAAAACGAAATATTGTTGTGGAGTATTTGTTGCAATTGGCTCATTTTATATTCTTTTCGTTGGTTGTTACTTAGTAATTTACTTATAAAAGATATATGTACTTTGTAATTGACATTAAGATAGTTATCTATGTTTGAGCAAATCTAGACTTATAACACTTTTTGGCCAATTGGTAATGATAAGTTTTAAATAGTGTTGTGTTTAAATATATATCATTTTAATGAATTGGTATTACCTTATTTAGATTTTTTTCAACTTATTCCTTTTGTTTTAGTATGCTAATTAGCTTTCATGCAACATCGAAACTTTTGTAATCAAATAGTTCCAATCAATCTTATCAATCAAACCATATACAAGATTTTAATCAATCTTAGGTTGATTTCATAATTTAAAGAGTACAATATATATAAAAAAAACAAAATTTTTTAACACTCAAAGATGACTACAAAATTTCAATTAAACTAAACTGCAAACATAATAAACATTCTAAAATAGATAATATATATGAAAACTATGATTCATCATCTAAAATGGCCCTATATACAAAAATAGCTATCTAGAATATGCATCATATACAGAAAGTAGTTATCTAGAATATGCACCATATACAAAAAGTAGCTACCAAAATATTCTTCATATGTAAAAAATAGATATCCATAATATGTAACATATAAAACAAAAAATTAGTTTATTCTTCTTTTCTTTTGTCTATGTGATGGTTCTTGTATCATTTGGTTGCTTTGGCTTTCTCAGACATTGTTAGGTATTCTTTTAGAATGTCTCTTTGCATTACGATCAAATTGTTTGCACTTTTTGCATTACTTTTGAAGTTCCTTCTGTGTAGCTTTATAAGGGTTTTGTTCCTCTTTGACTTCTTTGCTCTTTGCCTCTTTTGTTCTTCTAGACATTCTTTTGTATTATGGCACAGAGATTTTAGAATCATGGTCGTCACTCAAAATTGGCTACAAATCTTCACTAAGAATTGGAAAAATCTGACATGCATAAGCTTCTTCAAAATTTTCTTTTCCATAGATGAAGTTTAAATATTCTTTTGGTTTGCCACCAACATGTTTGATTATATCACAAGTATGTTAACAAAGAATTTCACCTTAAATCGCATCTCCTACACGTGTGGCTTTTCTTGCCCAAATCAATACCTTGTTATTGAAAATTCATATGCTCCACTTTAAACAACCTCTTATCACTGAATTATAAGATCTCCAATTACTACTAATCTGCTTATGTTTCTCAATTTTTTAATCCTAGGATAAATGAATTCATTATAATTCTCTATCCCCTCATTTTTCTCATTAAATCTCTTTGTCATTGCTTTTATAATCATTTAAAATATTGTGATAATAGGCTTATTCATGGCCTCGTTAATGTAAGTGTTGAAGCTTTCACCTTTGTTATTCAATAACATGATATAGAGTTCAACACTGTGACTTGTGCCTACACCACCATTTGGTAAGTATTTTGCCCAACTATTCACAGATCAATTTATCAATACCTTCTAATTGCTTTATGTACCTATTGATGGTAAAAACTCAATGGTAATTGCTTTATGACTTATTATCACATATTCAAGTGAAATTAAATAAAACAATCATATATCTTAAAAGTTCATTGAAGGCACATGCTCTAGTCGCATTGCAACCTAAATTCTTTGTAAATTTTATTATCTTAAATTTAGTTTGAAATTTGACATAGATATATCTAATACAATATCTATGTTTGCACTAACCATCTCAACATTGAAGACATGTTCTAAACCTTATTATAAAGAAACCATATGAAATTTTAATACATTATAAATGAATGTTCATAAAATGAAATGAAAATATAATAAAACAAAAAAATTTTTGTCACTAAAAAATAAAAACCCAATTGCAGATCCTTGTAGTGTCCAATATCTTTCTATAAACATTTAAGGAACTATTTCCATGACAATCGAATCTCAATTCTAGCTATAGCCCACACCGATTGGAAACATATTGTAATTTGCATCCAAACCAATGTTCGATAGCAATTACCCTTTATGCTTTCACTTTAAGTGACAACTATTTTAGGCCTACAATCAACCAGGATACCCTTCTTTACAAGCATCCAATCATATTCGCATATAATTAAAAATACGACTTGGATAGTTGAATATAAAAGAACTACATGGGTTGGACTTTAATAAAGCTAAACCATAACTCTTAAATTTCTCAAATTGCTTCGCTCTTCCCCTACCAATAGTTCTAATGCGAAGTTCTTCGCCATATATGCCTTCTTATTTGTCATCTTAATATTAAAGTCCCTTAAAAGTGCACACTGAGACCCAATAATATCCTATATAAGGCAAACTCTAAAATATGGGATATATTTCCTTACAATCCAAAGCGCCTCATTTTTTTGTTTTGATATTCTCGACCACACTTATGGTTAGACTAAAATGTCTTAATTTGAAATGTAGATCCATATTGTGTTAGAGAAGCACATATTTTCTGCCCTCAACCCTTTTCACAAACAGTAGTTACTTTATATTTCTCATTCTTGACATACACATAATCAAAACCCTTCTCAACAATATTATGAACCAAAGGTGAATCAATTAACATACCAACCTTTAAATCAATTAGCCTTATTATATTGTTATCTATTTCAAATTCTAGAAACCTAGGCCTTCATCTCCCTTCTTTATCTGAACTATCATCCATACTCCTTAGCTCATCAAAATCTTCATATTTTTAATCTTTCTAAATATCTACAATATTATCTGTTGGGACATCATGAGAACCATTATAAACTTAATCAACTACCTCATTAGATATGTCCTTAGAATCAAATAAACTAGAAGCATCAACATCACTAATTTCTTCTTTGTCACCCTTATATAATAGATCATCAAATTCACTGTTCATTGTATCATTAATGGTAGGTCATTTACCCTCCCTAAAAGTAAATTGTTGACCTCTACAATATCATATTCACATTGTTCACCTTATCCAATAACACAAACTTTTACGCCACTTACTTCATAATTAGCTTAATCACCTAAAATCTCACAATCAACTTGTCCACCCCATTTTGCAACATCCTTGTTATATATCAATAAGGGATATTCAATGCTATCCAAAAATACCTCCACAATCTTATATTCTTTCTTTTCAATTCAATTAATCATGTCAATAATGTGAACTTCAGTTCTCAAGGATCTAATGCCATCTTCAAAATAATTTTGTGAAAATTTATAACTAAAAACTTGAACTTCTTTATATCCTAAGTTTCTTTTTGTATATATGAATTTTAGCATAATGATCTAGATCTATTCTAAAATTATACATTTTCCCTCTTTCATAGTGCATGGCAAGGGTAAATTTGAAGTTTCCACTATATCAAAACTGAAACTCAATTTTGGGCCTATCAAATAAGAAAGACAAACAAGAAGCCATTAATAAGTTGTGATAAATAAACATTAAGGCTCAAGTAGTAAGACTCTATAACACATTTTCTTTATATCCCCCCAAATGACAGAACTAAATACACGTTGGCCATATATATGCATATAACTCTTTTAGCACTTAAGACAGATGATTAAACATTCTTTTATGTAAAATGACTAAAAAAAGCTATTACGTATTTGTTAGGTTGGACTTAATCACTAAAATGTTTCCACTTTCATTTTTTTCTTTACTTTATCCACAACTAGTTTTTTGATTTCCTCACAGTTCATTATATTTCCTTTATATTCTATAAAAGATTGTGATCATAAGACCCATGTAGGCTATAAGGATTATTCTGTTGCTGTAAATACTTAAAAAGATTGTAAGATTAATACCATCTTCGGCTTGACATGAGTGCATAGTCATTAAGAGATTTGTCGATAGTATTTGAAATGAAAAAAGACCATATATTATGAATTTGAATGGGAGTAGATATGTAAAAAGAAGTATATTTTATTAGTGCTGTAAAGATTTGAATACTGTAAAAAGTTCTTATAACTAGTATTCTTGATTTTTGTTAGTAGAATACACATTTCAGTTGTATATGTGATTAGGAACTTGAGTCGGTAGAATGCATGATATCTATGTTGTGTTATATCAGTAAAAAGCAAAAGAAATTCTTGGCCTATCAAGTTCTCTATATCTAAAAAGTAGTGATTTCATGGCTTTCTTCTTGTTAATAAGACATAATATTCCTAACTTTGCAATTGCATTTTCTCACAAATCTAAAGCTAATTAGATGATTATTCGCACTCGACAAGTGAACCGTTTGATGGAGAAGAATGTTACATGGCTTTCATCTTGTTAATAAGAGATAACATTCCTCCTAGCTAACTTTGCAAATGCATTTTCTCACAAACCTAAAGCTAATCAGATGATTACTTACAATCTACAAGTGAACCATTTGATGGAGAGTAATGTTTATATTTTTAGTTTTTACTAACCAAAACTATCCAAGGTTTTAAACTTATGACATGTTTAAGCATAAGAGATAATCAAACTTATCATTTAGTGTTTTAAAATAGTCAAGGCAATATTCTATCCCCTGGTTTTATAGAAGTGAATATAAATTAAAATGAATTTACACAAACAACAAACCTAGCAACTTATAAAGATGAGAGGAAATAAAAATGGATTTACCTAATTCCTCGGTAACATCGAAAGAAAAGTGAAAAAGAAGAACAAGTAAAAATGTTACAACATTAATCCACAAATTTAGTAGTTTCTGAAGCATATCTTTTCAATATTTTTTGAAAAAGTAAAAATGTTACAACATTAATCCACAAATTTAGTAGTTTCTGAAGCATATCTTTTCAATAGTTTTTGAACTTTGCCTTTTCTATTCTCCATTTTTACAATAAAATAAAGGGGATTCATCATTTTGAAAAAAATTTATGGTCTGTTTGATTGGATGTTAATTAATGGAATGGAATGGAACATAACGAAACGATTTATATGGAATGTAATATAGTGAAAAGTTATTTGTAAAGGATGGAAGGGTTCATAATGCAATGTCGTGAAATGTTGTTTGGAAGATGGATGGATGGAATAGAATATAATATATAATAAATGACTATTATACCCCTAATATTAAAATAGTTGTTACAGGAGGTTTAACGCTATAATTTTAAAACAGAAATCATGCTCAATTAAAAAGTCACGATTCAAGTCACAACCATAACAATTTTTTTAAATATTTTCTGTTTTAAAATAATAAAAGTTTTAATATTTTATTATTAATTATATACAATTTATTACTAATTATACAAAATATTATTATTGATTATTTAATAAATTTTATTTTATTCTATTATATGTTATTTATATTTAAAAATAATTTATTTATATTTTTATGTCTATAGAAATATATACAAATAATTAAAGAATATTTTTCATATTTTTATTTTTCAGTAGTAAAAATTTCATTAATTTTATTAATTTTTATTAATTATATACAATTTATTATTAATAAAATAAAAATATTATTATTAGGGTAAGAAGAAATAATATAAAAATATTATTAATTATATACAATTTATTATTAATAATATAAAAATATTATCATAGGGTAAGGAGAAATAATATTAAAAATATTATTAATTATATACAATTTTTGTGGACCGTAATATATGAGTTTGGGAAAAAGCGAGTTAGGGTTAGAAGAAATAATTGGTATTAATAAAAATTATTGAGAGTATATTAGATAGTATGTATTTATTAGTTTACGTTCTATCATAAACCTTCCGAATCGAAGGTTTCTTATTTTCACTGTTTATGATATAATGAAATGTAACATTCCATTTCGTTCTATTCCATTATGAAATCCTCAACTAAATGATGAAAGTGTGTTACATTCAATTCTTTTTTATTGACAACCCTTCAACCAAACATGGCCTTAGGTTAAATTGATAAGAGAAGAGACATTTGTCAAATTGGTTGGGTAGAGAGAGAGAAAGTAAGTTAGGCTAAAATGGGTTGGGCCTAGTTTTAGGTTAATAATGGAGATTCGGGCCACTTAAAAATAATTAATTCACGTGAATCAAATTTATTATGTTAAAATTTTCCTTACTTCAACACTTAGGAGGGTTTTTTGAAAAATTTGAATTACAAGAACATTTTTTTTTAGATTTCTAAAGGACTTTCTTAAAGCTTTTCAAACTTGGATTTTTTTTTCTTTTATATATATACAGAGAGAGAGAGAGAGAGAGTATACATGACTAATCACTAGGATCAAATCTTACATCAGAGATTTAGGTTAGGATCTGAAACATTTGATAACGTGAGTTCATGTTCTTGAGATTTCCCATCAAACTTGGCTTTGACTTTGAAAAATGGTGAAGAAAAGAAATCAGGTTCTTGAAAGTAACATTGGGGATCTCAAGATCGAGACAGCCTGTGGTGAAGTAATATATTAGACGTGGAGACCATCCATAACGTTTGTAGAGTGCATTAATATGTGTGCAAGCAACTTCTAATTTCTTAGCTTAGGTAGTGAGAGATTTCATTCAAATAAAATAAAGCTATTTTCATGTGCATATTGAAAGGTGTAAAAATTATATTCTCTTGTTCATGCTATCAAACTCTATTACTCTCATCTTCTTTATAGAAAGAAGTTAAAAAGTTGCTGCGTTTTACTTCTAATGGTCCTTCATCTTGGAAGGACCTCCGTGATTGGTGTTTCCTTCTGCTTAATTTCTCTATTATTGCCTAAAACAACCTATGGCCCAAACTTCAAAAAATCGTCATAAATATGGTTATTCCAAAGTAAATTAATATTTGATGACAATAATTAATTTGAATTTAAAACATTTTTCAAGTCAAATTAAATCCTTTAATACCATATATATAACTTAACTGTTGTGTACAACTAACATATATTTTACGATAAGAGAAATATTAGAGCTGGTTGATATGAAAATAAGGTTGCGTTTAAATCTGCAGTGCGGTGGAAATAAGTACTTGTCTACTGTAGTTTTCAAACGCAGTCATACGTTTGGATTTGCAACCGACAACAGCAGGTTGAAGAAAACTGCGATGCCATCGCAGAAATAGATAAGCAGAAAGAAGGCTGCGGTAGGAAACTGTTTATGTAATGAAAATTTACCTTCAAAAAATAACCCCATAATATTTTAGTATTTTTCATTATATCCTTACTTAATTAATAGAAGGAAGTTTTTGCCTATAGTATTTAAGTATGGTGAAATATTTTATTTACTAAATTTATTTTATTTATATTTTCTTATTTTAATTTAATATTTATAATTTGAATTTATATGACTAATAATGTATTTTTTGAAATATTTATTTACTAAATTCATTTTATTTATATTTTCTTATTTTAATTTAATATTTTATTATTTATAATTTTATATGACTAATAAGATATTTTTAATTATTTATACAATAATTAATAGTTTATTAAATTAATAAATTTTTTAGTCATTTTATCTCTTTTAAGCAACCGTAACCGCACTTGCCAAACACCTATTTTTATGTTTCAACCGTTACTAAAACAGCAATCCCAAATACATAAGTACTTATTGAAAATAAGTACTTATCATTTCAGCAGGTTGATTTCAGCAGGTTATCAATCACCACTGTTCCCCTAAACCAAGCCTAAGAGTGACAGATGATGCTTCACAATCTCTATGAACTCTATTATACGTTAGGTTTAGCACTCAAAAGTGACTATTGTTGGTAATGAATTGATTGCGCCCTAAAAATATTCTAAGTTCAGATACTGCGCCAAAAAGTTGTCCGCTTTAACTGGGCTAGCAATGGAAAAGAAAAAAGCCTAGTTAATCGCATTAATTCCTAGGCATAGATCGCTATAATCAACCACGTACCTCTACTTTTTCTTGTTCCTTTGAACATAATTTTTTTTACAACGAAAAAGAAATAATCGAAAGAAACACTAATGCATCCCTCGCCGATAGGACACGCCTTGATTGTCCCGTCGGAGCCACGATCTTAGAGTATTGAGGACGTCTGACAGAACGTGTAGACCCAGATTAACGAACGCCGCCACAGAAGCCAGTTCCTTTAAACATAAATTTTATCGTGCCATTGAGTGAATCGGGGGGGCGCACGTCATGAAGATTTGGTGCTAATAATTTCGTCAAATAATGGTTACTTGATTCGATTTAGGTCCGCATGCCTAATAAATAAATAAGGCACGTGAAACTAGTGTTCACGGTCATGTACTTGGTCATATATTTGGCTAATGTATATGATATTCAATCGAATAAGGGGAAAATATGAATACTCTAATGCCTCTTCAAAAACTTCGAGAAGACAATCCTCTAACGGTTTATTTACTTGGAGGTTTAGTAATAAAACGTAATACACTTGTATTATTTTATTGAGGATTTTATAATAGAATCGAACGGAATGAGATAGAAACAGAGGGTTTCATATTATGTTTCATTCCATCCTAAATAATAAGAATAAAAAACTTTCGATTTGATGAGTTGAAGATGGAACGTAAACTAATAAATACATATTAACTAATATACCGTCAATAATTTTTCTTAATACTAACTTCTAACCCTAACCCCCTTGTATATAATTAATAATATTTTTATATTATTTCTCCTTATCCTAATAATAATATTTTTTATTATTAATAAAAATTGTATATAGTTAATAATAAAATAAAATTTTAATAAAATTTTTATTAATAAAAATAGAAAATATATAAAAAAGTATTCTTTAATTGTTTGTATATATTTTATATAAATAAAAATATAAATAAATAATTTTAAATGTAAATCACATATAATATAATAAAATTTATTAAATAATTAATAATAAAATAATAAAATTTTATTATTTTAAAATAAAAATATATAAAAAATAATTTGTCACAGTTGTGCGTTAGTTTTTAATTGTACATTATTTCTTTTTAAACCTCTTGTAATAATCATTTTAATATCAGGAGTATAACAGTCGTTTATTATACATTACATTCCATTTCATCAATTTTTTAAAAAATATTTCACTACGTTATATTATGAATCCTTTCATTCCTCCCAAATAATTTTTCATTATATTACATTCCATTCTATTATAAGTTGTTCTCTTTCGTTCCATTTCATTCTGTTTCATTCTATTAATTAACATCCAACCCAACGTGCCATAAGAAAATTAAGATATGAAAGTATTAATAGGCAATGCAAAGAGCGATTTATTGTAGTAGGACAACAAGTTAACAACCGGCATCTTTCAAGTCCTCTCCAAATTTTGTTAGTCTTTCACAGCATTCTAATCCCTCAGAAATTTATAGGGCCATTTCGAAAAGGCCATTTCATTCGAGGGACTTAGTCTCCATCAAAGACAATAAGTCAAATTATTCTCCGGTAGAAAAGATCAGATATATAGATGAGACACAGTATTAAAAGATTTCACAAACTTGTCTTGTCTTGAACTTTTTCAGAGAAACATACACATAGTTAACTTGATGAAGCTGATTTGGTTCTTAATTTTTGTTCACCGAAGGCTTCATTGGATTACCTGTTGAACACAGACTATATATGTTTAGAAGATGCAATCTCATTTGTTCAACTAAGTGATATGATTGGTGTACTCTGTGAAATGAAATACGGTGATGGCCACAATCACTTGTCCTTTAAGTAATAACATTCCTTTTCGATATGAGACTTCTTACTATCTCTGTGCAATTTATCCTATAAGATGAACAAATGGCCAAATGTATTGGAGTGGGCAACAAATATTAAGATGAATAATAAAGGGGACTATACTATTTAGAGCGATCCTAAATTAAGTCACTTGAAACAAAAGAAATTAAAAAATTTCAAAAATCACAAGATTTTTTTTAATCGAATCGAATCTTGTTGGCCGAAAAGGTTAATATCAATGTCAGTTCTATCATGCACTCTAATTGAAACCCGCTATTTCCTTTTAATTTGTCCGTCTATTATTCTAAGTTGTGGGTGTTTAAAGTGGTTTGATTTATTTTTTATTTTTTTATTTTCGACAATATTTTTTCAAAGTAAAACAAAATTTTATTTAGTTATTATTAATATCAATATAGTTATATTTTTATTTTTATTATTAATTAAATATTAAATACAATTTATAGATAAATTAATTTTATGAAGTAATTAAGTTAATTTTATTTTAATCTCTTATGCATTCTTATTAATAAATAATAATAAATTAATTATATTTTAGTAATATAAATATTTATATCAGTAAAAATATATAGGTCATTTATAAATTAATATTTATTTATTAATATAGTTTTTAATTGTTTAAACCAGTGCTACTTGAAATATATGTATTTTAAGCTACTTAAAATTAAAATAAATTTACTAAATAATAGCAATTAAATAAGTAAATATATATATATATCAAATAACTACATTTTATTAGTCTTTATTCTCATTAGTAATTAATATTAAATATCCAATATTAAATAAATAATTAATAATAAGTTAGATTGTAATAAAATGAACAAAAATAGAAAGTAAAAAACAGTTCTATGTTTCTTATAAATTATGAAAATAAAAAGAAACTAGATTCAAAAACTAAAAATGCAAAGAAAGAAGTTTTTTTACCAAATATAAAAAATAAAATAACAATATAAATAATCAAATCAAATTCATAGTAAAAATAAACAAATCTTCATTTTTTACCCCCTTAGAAAGAAAGAGCAAAAAACTTATTTTATTTTATTTATTTTTGTATTTGTTACTGTATGTCTGCTCTCTGATTGTTCTTACTAAGTCTT
>JANZXR010000008.1:3237811-3275351 GCA_027575705.1 Erythroxylum echinodendron | reverse complement strand
TTAATTAATTGCATTATAATTAATTAAAAATAAAATTTTATTTCTTAATATATTTTACAAACCAACCACTATCAATAGTAATGGGAATTATTTCTTCCTTTTAACCAACCATCAGAATTATAATGACAATATTCATTCTTATTCTTCACTATATTCATTCTCATTCAAATAATGAAGTTGTTTTACTAAATAAATTTTTTTAATAAAGATATAAATAAAAATCAAAATAATAGTGAAAATAAACAAATCCTCCATATTTTTCATGTGTTCTTTTTAGAAAGGAAACACAAAATTTTTATTTTATTTTCGTTTTTGTTTTTGTTACCGTCTGCGGTCTGCCTACTCGGGCGGGCTGTTCTTTGTTTTAACTTCGCGACGGGGAACTTGGCTGGCTGCCTACTAATATTATTTAATTTCCAAGAATAAAGCCTTCAGAACACCTACTACTCACTTTCACGCCAAAACTGTTCGCTCTACGTTATAACTGCTAAATAATTCCCTATTGCAGCTTTTATTTTTTTTATTTTGTCTATTTTTATTTTTATTTTTATAGTTTAATATGTATGCATATGTATGTAGTATACATATAATTTTTTTTCATCATGTAGTCTGTTATAAATAATCTCTCTGCTAATTACTTTAAGACTTTTTCAGACTTCGTATGCAAGACTTTCTCAAAATCTGTATTTAACCGAGACTTTTTATTAAGTGATCCACATCAGAAGAACAACAACTACGAGCTACTTTTTCAGATCGGTTGGGAAACATAACTCGATATTAACATGAGACAATGGCCTCGTTTGGTAGATCGGCTATTCTTTTAACTGATTGATTGTCTTCGACTGTTTGACTCTTCAAACAGTTATAAAAATTATTTGAAAATTAGTAAATCGGATGGCTAATTTATGATAAATTGTCAAAAATAAAGATGCTCTTATATCCAAAATTTTAACTATCAAAACTTAACTGTAACTTTTAATTTAAGTTCCCAGATACCTATTTTTAGGAGTAGTGTTTATTTTTATAATTGTTTTATGTAGTTATAGGTTAGAAAAAATGTTTACCTTAAATGAAAATGAAAATAGAAAGAGTTGCATAAATTTTTCATAGATGATGAAATAGTACAGATGAACATGAATTATCTAAAATCTAAGTTCTTATAAAAATATTCAACTAAATATTAAGATATATATTATTCATACTCTTATAATTTTTTTTAGAACTATATCTTCATAAATTATTTTATACATAAAGAGTTAATACTAAACAATTAATTTTACTAAACATCTCTAACAAATAATTAATATAATCTGCTGATCAAATAATTATATCACTTAATGCAAATAGCTAATATAATCTTCTGATTAAATAATTACATCAAATAATGCAATCAGTTGATTGTTAAATTAAGTGAAATGACGAGAAAACGAACTTTCCTAAGCTGCTCAGCAGTCAATTGGAATACCGAGAAGCAACAGCCCTCAAAAAGCGGCATATTGCCTAGGAATCATGAGCTGCCAAAAAAGGAAAAGGGAAATTTAAGAGCGATCACCAAAATAGGAAAGCTTGATCAAATTACAGCCCATTATTCGTCACAGAAACTTGAAAGTGCATGAATAACCAAAGTGAATTATCTGTAATGGTGGAAAAAGAAGCAGAACAAAAAAGTGGTGATAAAAGGAGACAACACCCAGATTAAACCTCAACGAAGATTCACAAACGACGCTCTGCTCTCGTTATTAACATCCAGAAACATCCAAATTCTGCCCACATGCCTAATTACAAAGACATGAGCCTAAGGCCCTCTATTAAGCCAGGCTTGCTTGCTTGCGGTACAATTACTAAATTTGGGCCCTAGCCCGTATGAAACTCAAAAAGAAGAGGTTGTCACGTGAAAATTTTGAAGTGATTGTACAAAGTGCTAACTTATATATATTTAGGTTTAATATATTTCGGTTCAGTCTAAAGTTAATCGGTCACAATCAAATTAATTAGTCTTTTGATTAGGTTCAAAATTTGAAGACTAACTTAAAATTCAATGAACTATTCGAAGTTCGTTTTTGCAATATCGTTATTTTAATTTATAAATTGAAAAAAATACAAGATTGAAATAGTATAACTTAAAATTTTTAACTTTATTCTGACAATGCAAAGTCAAGTTTGAATCGGCCATAAGACTAAAATCTTATCGAATTTTAAATTAAACTCAAGTTTTCTATTGAGAAATCATAATGAGCTAAACTATGAACAAGTCCCCAACCTTTGCAAGAGTAATAATTAAGAAACTTAAACTATAATATTAAACCAATGTAAAGTAATTTATAACATCTTTAATAAAAGTTTATTAAATTTCTTTAATTATTTTGCATATCGCATGGAATATCTCGATATGTTGAAGATTATATATAATATCATAATGCCCAAAACCATTAAGTTAGAATACCAACTATTCATTAGGAGGTGTTTGGCAAACAACTTATCAGCTGTTTTTTAACTTTTTGACTAAAAATTAAATTTTTGACTATCTTAAAATGCTATTAATGTATTTAATAAATGAATTATTTGTTAACCTATTTAACTTCAATAAGTTGATTTCTAAAAGTTCCATAAGAGGAACTTTTGGAATTAGTTGTTTAACTAATGATAGTATTGCCCTCCAATTTACTCTCTGCTTTTGCTCTTTGTGTTTTCAAAGTTGATTTTTTTATCGTATGACTATGTCGTGAAATTTGGAAGAATATAATAAATGAGTTAATTAAACTTTTTAATCTTTATTTAATTTTATAATATTAGTTTACATTTAAAAATACCATAATATTAAGTTTTTGAACATAAAGAGTCACATCAAAGTAATATTTTTAGTATATAAACTACTATATATCGTATCTGTGTCATGATATAATTATAGATATTTTTAATTTATTAAATAATAAAATTTATATATATTATATGAAAATACTAATATGATATAACTCGCTGCATCATTCATATTAATAGAGAATTTAACGTTGGATTATTATTATTATTATTATTATTATTATTATTATTATTATTATTATTATTATAAATTAAATTTATAAACTTAATTTTTGTAAAATTGAATATCTAAATCTAAATTCTTATAAGAATATTCAATGAAATATTAAAAAATATAATATTAATGTCCTTTTTTTTAAATCACACTCTCATAAGTTATTTTATACATCAACAGTTAATACTAAATAGTTAATTTTACCAAACATCTTTAATAAATAGCAGATATTATCCCCTGGTCAAATTAGCTATATAATCAACTATCAGCTAATTGTTAATAGAATCAACTAACAGCTAATGCAATAGTTCGTGAACCGCAAGTGTACGGTTGTCGAAGTGAGTAATAAATCGATAAGAACAGAATCGTGTCCATAGGGATTATGAGAAATTTCAAATCTACGGTAGCTAAAGGTGTTTGAAATCGAGTTGGGTGAAATTTTGGAAATTTAAAAGCAATGTAAAGAATTAACAAAAACTCAAATGAATGTCTAAGCAATTATCCAATTCAATGCAACTAAAATAACTATGAATATGATAAATCTATACAACAACTAATTAAGAAAAAGTGCAATAATTGACTAATTAAAAGTATTAATGTTAATGGGGAATGACTTTCTCTTAGGGAATGATATTTTTGCCAACCTTTATATTGAATTAGCTATCCTCCACAAACGAACAATCCTAACCTTTTATGTGAATTTTAAGAGCAATTAGTCTCCTTCTCCCATAGGTAAATTAATTTATCCACTCTATACATTACTTAGTAATCCCTTACTTAAGTTCTTCCTAGAGTTTCTTAAGTTCCAAACTCAAACCTTCTATTTTCATCTCTTAGGTTTCTTGGGTCTCCCAACTCACAAGAAAATCCTAGTTGAAATTCCTTCAATCTTCTAGTAAAAACCCCCTTTTTCAAAGGTGAATTTATACCAAGCAAACTTCTAATGATCCAAAGTAAGAACAATTAAACCGAAGAAAAATCAACAAGTGTATGAATATTCTGTCATAGATTCTAGCAAAAATTAATATTAAAGCATCATCAAAACATAAAATCCCTAAGAGAAATTAAGGTTCTAGCCACAAATCATTATGCCAAGCAATACACAAGCAACAACCCTGAACTAACTCATGAAGAAATTAAATAATAAAAGAAAATGTTGTAAATGGACTGGAGGCAGGCTGCGTGAGTTTGCATCTGGAGGCTACGTTCTTTACGTCTGGAGACTGCTTGGTGTTGCGTATCCACTGGGTGTGTGTGTGGAGGCTGGCGTTGTTTTCGTGTGTGGGCTGCGTGAGTAGATGGAGTGGAGGTAGCGTCTGTGTTGCGTCTCTTGCGTGTGTGTTGGGATGGATGGAGGCTGCATGACTTCTCGTCTGTGAATGGAGTGGATGGCTGTTATGCGTGGAAGCCGCCACATGAGTGGAGTCTTTTTCTACTTTTTAAAAAAAACACCAAACCCTCTTTTGCATTTTGTGGCTCTTTCTTTTGTTCTTTTTTAAAAACAAACGTTGAACCCTTATTCCCTTTATATGATGTGTTTCACTCAGTTCATAGTTTCAATTTGCTGCTGGTATATGGCATTTTGTGTATTCCAAATTTGCTATCTTTTTGCTTTATTTTTCCAAAAAACTCCTTAACACTTAAAGATAATATAAAAACAGCAATTTAGCATAATATCTATCCCAAAATACTGCATAATTCACTTATATTATTGCATCAAATAAAACCCTATCAGTATCTCTATCAAATACCCCCACACTTGAACTATTGCTTATCCTCAATCAATTTAAAATTTTTTTTCATCAATTCATTTTCAAAAAAAATCAAGTGTGAGCATTCATTCAAACTTCAACAAACTCAAGCTTTGAGCTACTACACATATCATAATTTTTCATTAATGCACATAAACAAGGTCAAAGGCAGACACCATTGATCAAAGGCACATAAAAAACTAAGATGGATTTTTCTCACGTTTTCGCTTTAATCACTCAAGTGTTTAGGGTAAGTGTTTCACTTAATACTCCTTCTAAAAGACTACACTGCCATAGGCTTACATATTCACCAATTTTCTACCACATAAAATACACACCAACATGGATCAAAAGGACTTTTAGTTAGGGTTATGATGAGATTTGGGTTAAGGTAGGATAAAAAGGTCATGGGTTAACTCACAAGCATTAACAAAACACTAAGTAAAAGGGACAATTAGAAACAAAGTCTGAGATAAGCAAATGAATACATGAGATTACTACTACTCTTTACTAACTAATGCTACTATGGTTGGTTCTTTTTTTTTGTTTTTTTTCTTTTTTTCTTTTTTTTAAAAACAAAGGCAAACAATAAGAACAAGAAAAAAACAAAAGCAGCATAAATCAGTAAAATATGAGTAGGAGTACCTCTATAAACATCTCAGAATAACAAGTAAGCTCAAAAGTCTCAAACTATAGACCAAATGATCACTTAACATTTTATTATACTTGTGATTGGGCAAGGCTAGTGGAGTTTTGGGTTTTTAAGTGTTTATTTTTCAATCAAAAAAAAGGATAAATCTTCAAAAGGGGTTGCAAGGGATAATGTATAATGTAGGTCATTTAAGCTAATAGGTTTAAAACAAAGAATGCCTTAACCATTTCCATAAAGCATCCATCTCGTAGTTTCAAACAGGTTCAATACAAGTTCTACAGGTAATCTTCCTAGGGGAGTATCACACATAACAAAAAACAATGAAATGAATATAAAATGCAATTAGGTAGGCTCAAAACCTCACATGTACTTATGTGAAAATCCATCAAAATTTTATACATCACCTAATTACTCAAGTGTCAAATTACTGACTGAGTTTATGCAACTAAGTACTTCAATCAATCCATATGATTCACCTTCCACTCAAGCTGCCTAATTCAAATTTAAGCACATAACTCAATCTTCAGTCCAACAACTATGATAAAAAGGCATGATTCAACCTTCATCACAGTTCAAGTGCAAGATTGCAAGAATTTTAAAATTGGTCCCACCCTCACTTAAATGAGACATTATCCCTAATGACCTAAAAAAAATTAGGAGATGAGAACATAAGGACTCCCTGGATCAAAGAGGGCTCAGTGACTTGAAATCAGAATTCACAGCTCCAATCTTGCATTCCTAAAAAAAACAAAACAAATAAAAATCAAATAATGTACTCAAATGAAATTGAAACAACAAATAACGAAAATGAAAGGATAAGATTGGGGTGTTTCCCAACAGGCGCTATGTTTAACGTCAATAGCTCGACGTGGCCATTCGATCACGGGTCCTCCAGTGAAATGCTTGCAATGTTTCTCAACTTATGAACATAATAATGCTTCAATCTTTGCCCATTCACTTTGAAAGTTCTTCCATCACTTCCTTCAACTTCAATTGCTCCATAGAGGTAACATTTTTCACAACAAAGAGCCCTGACCATCTAGAGTCCAATTTACCTGAAAAAAAAAACTTCAATCTCGAGTTGAAAAGCAGAACTTTCTCTCCTAGGGCAAATTCTTTCCTCATTATGTGTTGGTCATGCCATTTCTTAGTTTTCTCCTTGTATATTTTGGAGTTCTCATATGCTTCATTTCAAAATTCTTCCAATTCACACAACTGAAGAGACCTATTTTTGCCAATCAAGATTTAACTTCCTAACCGCCCAATAAGCTTTGTGTTCTAACTCCACCGGAAGATGACAAGCTTTTACAAAAACCAAACGATATGGAGACATGCCAATTGGAGTCTTGAAAGAAGTCCTATATGCTCAAAGGGCATCATCAAGCTTGAGAGCTCAGTCTTTCCGGTTGGGGTTCACCATCTTCTCAAGAATGTCCTTAATCTCTCGATTTGATATTTCAGCTGGGCTATTTGACTGTGAGTGGTAGGGTAAAGCAACTTTGTGACGAATTTCATATTTGGGTAAAATATTAGCTGGAAGCTTGATGCAGAAGTGGGTACCTTCATCACTAATAATGGCCCTTGGAGTGCCGAATCTTGTGAAAATGTTTTTCTTGAGAAATCTGAGAACATCCTTGGCATCATTTGTTGGTGAAGCTATGGCTTCAACCTATTTTGATACGTAGTCCACTACCAAAAGGATATAAGATTGTCCACAAGATTTGGGAAATGGTCCTATAAAGTCGATACCCCACAAATCGAAGAGTTCTACCTCAAAAATGTTGGTCAAAGGAAGCTCATGTTGTCATGAAATATTACCCATTTGTTGACATCGGTCACATGTCTTAGTGAAAGCATAGCAGTCCATATGAAGTGTAGGCTAATAGAAATCAGATTGGAGAACTTTTGCTGTTGTTCTTGTTGGGCCAAAGTCACCTCCATGTTGTGATGAATGACAATACTCCAAAATTGCTTGAACTTCATCTTCCAGGATACATCTTCGAATCACTTGATCGGGGCCTCTCTTAAACAGTAAAGGCTCATCCCAGAGATAACTTTTCGCATCAAATAAGAACTTTTTCTTTTGAGATGGATTCAAATTTGGAGGAATCAGACCTAGAGCTAAATAATTCACCACATCGGCAAACCATGGAAGCTTTTCACTGAATCTGAATAACTACTCATCCGCGAAAGTCTCTTAGATAGGTATTGGTGGCTTTGATTCCTCAAGCTCTAATCGAGATAGATGGTCAGCAACTGCATTTTCTGTCCCTTTTTTTCTTTGATCTCCATATCAAACTCTTGCAAAAGCAACACCCATCGAATGAGTTGCAGCTTGGAATCTTTCTTTGCAAACAAATATCAGATTGTCGCATGATCTGTAAAAACCACAACCTTAGACCCAATAATATACGACCGAAACTTGTCCAAAGCAAGCACAACTGTTAACATTTCCTTTTCTATAGTAGTGTAATTTTGCTAGGCATCATCCAAAGTCCGACTAGAGTAGTAGATAACCCTGAACACTTTCTTTCGTCTTTGGCCTAAAGCTGCTCCCACTGTGAAGTCACTCGCATCACACATAATTTCAAATGGTTGTTGCCAATTAGGAGTGATCATCATAGGAGCTAAAATCAAAATTTTCTTGATCAACTCAAAGGCCTTTAAGCATTTCTCATTGAATTCAAATTTCACATCCTTCTCTAAGAGATTGCAAAGGGGTTTAACGATCTTGGAGAAGTCTTTGATGAATCTCTGGTAAAACTCCGCATGTCCAAGGAAACTACAGATACCCTTTACATTTGTCGGTGGATGAAGCTTTTCAATAGTTGCTGATTTGGCACGGTCCACTTCAATGCCATAGGCAGATACTTTGTGAACCAACACAATTTTTTCCTTCACCATAAAATGACATTTCTCCCAATTATGTACCAAGTTGGTATCTTGACATCTTTTCAACACTAGAGACAGATTATGTAAACACTTATCAAATGAATCACCAAAAATAAAAAAATCATCCATAAAGACTTCCGTGAAATTCTCAATCATATCAGAAAAGATAGCCATCATGCAGCGTTGAAATGTAGCAGGAGCATTGCAAAGACCAAAAGGCATGTGCCTAAATGCAAATGTGGCAAAAGGATAATTGAATGTGGTCTTTTCTTGATCTTCAGGTGCTATGGCTATTTGGTTATATCCCGAATACCCATCTAAAAAACAGTAAAATGCATGTCTAGCAAGTATGTCCAACATCTGATCTATACATGGCAAAGGAAAATGGTTCTTCCTAGTGGCTTTGTTCAACTTCCAATAATCCATGCAAACCCTCCATCCAGTAATTGTCCTAATGGAAATAATCTCATTGTTATCATCTTTAACTACAAGAAATCCACCACTTTTAGGAACAACCTGAGTAGGACTAACCCATGAACTATCGAAAATTGGATAAATGATTCCAGCCTTAAGCCACTTTTGAATTTCATTTCCAACCACTTCCTTCATTACTGGGTTCAATCTTCATTGAAGTTCAATGCTAGGGATGAATGACTCCTCCATAAGAATTTTATGCATTATAACAGAAGGACTAGTTCCCTTAATGTCTGAAATTGACCAATCCAATGCATTTTTTAACTCTCTTAACACCCTAAGCAATTTTTCTTCTTCTAAAGGAGTCAATAAAGATGAAATAATGACAGGAAAAGTTTGATTAGCACCCAAGAATGCATATTTCAAATTTTCAGACAAGGATTTTAGATCAAACGATGGGTGAACATCTTTCATCTCATTAATAACATCAACACTAGTCACACAAAATAAAGGCTCGGTTTGATCAAAATTATGCAAACATTCAAAAGAATCCAATACCATCATAAAACAAGTATCCTCGTCATCCATAGCATCTTTTCTAAACATACCTTCCAAACATGTCAATAATGGGGTTTAGATATAAGGGAAGGAAAAGATGTTACCACACAAGAGGATATGACATCAAGTTAATTGCAAGTCGGTGTATCACTTGGATGTTTGAGCGATTTGTATATGTTGAACCTCACCTTCTCGCTATTTATATGCAAGGTTAGTTCCCCCTATTGCACATCAATCACTGTACCTTCGGTAGCTAAGAACGGTCACCTAAGTATGATCGGGATCTCCTTGTCTTCTTTCATGTCAAGCACCAAAAAGTCTGCAGGAAGAATAAATTTGTCTACATGAGCAAAAACATCTTCCACAATATCTCGAGGCTTAGTGAGAGAACGGTCGGCTAATTGGAGGCAAATTGTCGATGGCTTGACTTCTCCTAATCTCAGCTTTTGGAAGATGGAAAGAGGCATGAGATTTATGCTTGCCCTTAAATCACAAAGCACTTTACCAAAATATGTGTTGTCGATCTCACACGAAATTGTGAAGCTTCCTGGATCTTTCAATTTCTGCTGTAACTTTCTTTGCAAGACTGCACTACGCTCCTCGGTCATCAATACCGTCTCATAGTCTCCAAATCTCCTCTTTTTGGTAACAATTTCCTTGATGAATTTTGCGTAATTCGGTACTTGCTCAATCAACGAAATGTTGATCTCAAGTTTCTTAAAGACTTCAAGGAATTTTGCGAATTGATCATTGATTTTCTTACGTTAAAATCTTTGAGGATATGGCAGCTTAGGGATAATTTTTGTTTACAGTTCCCCTTCTAGTTTCTTCTACCAGTTAACTTCCTTCTCAACTTGTGTAGGTGCATTTGCTTCTTCACAAGTAGTCTTTCCATAGTTATCATTAGATTGAGTGGAGCTCTTTTCTTTAGCTTTCACCTCTTCCAATTCTTTTCTATTTCGAAGAGTCATGACTTTGCACTGCTCTCTAGGGTTAGTTTCAGTATTACTTGGAAAGGTCCTCTGATTCAAATTCCCAACAGCATTTGCAAGTTGTCCCATTTGAACTTCCAAACCCTTCACTGAAGTCCCAACACTAGTTACTTGCATCTTTAGCTCATCCATCTCCTTCTTGTTTTTGTGGAAACGGTTCCTTGTCTCAGTTACAAAAGTGCCAATTATTTCTTCCAAGGAGGGTCTCCATTCCACCAGTGGTGGTCCATATCTAGGTGGGTGAGGCATGTTCCTTTGAATACCATAGTTATATTGCTCCTTAGAGTTGTAGCCTTGACCATATTGATTTCCCATTGGTTGTAACTTAAATCCGAAGTTTCTTTGGTTACAAACTGAGCTTGTTCCACCCCCTCATCATTTGTGTATAATGATTAACTAGTAGCTGCCACCTGCTCATTCTGTCTTTCCTTTTACATGAATTTTGAAAATTGACTGGATAGAGCTGCCAATTGAACAGATAACTGAGTCACTTGGTTCACTTCTAAAATTCCTCTCTTTCTATTAGTTCTCTCGGAGGGTCAATGGTAGCTGTTCGAAGCCATATCTTTTAACAATGCACATGCTTATTGGGATGTTTTTCTCATCAGAGTACCACCTACTGTTGTATCTACAATGGTTCGAGTTTGGCCATTCAACCCGTTGTAGAACATTTCGACTTGTACCCACTCTTGATATCCATGATGTGGACACTTTCTCAAAAGGTCTTGTACCTCTTCCAAGCTTCATGTAATGGTTCCCAGTTATACTGTCTAAACATACTGATCTCAAATTTTAACTTCGCAGCTTTACCAGGTGGGAAAATTTTAATCAAGAACTACTATGCCACTTGCTGCCAAGTTCACATTCTATCAGCAAAAATTGAATGAAGCCAATTCTTTGCCTTGTCCCGAAGAGAAAATGGGAACAAAGTGCGCCTAATGTCATCTTGCGTTGCCCCTTTAATCTTTGATAGTGTCACATAATTCCTGGAAGCTTGCAAGATGATCATTTGGATCCTCCATTGGTGCCCCTCTAAACTGATTTGTTTGAACCAAATTGATGAGTCCGGGTGAATATGAAAATTCTAAGCATGAACATTAGGTCTTTGGATACCATGATAATTGTCTACAACTGTAGGCTAGAAATATTCTCTGATAGGACGTTGGGGTAATCGTTCCTGTTCATTTCTATTATCTCCTCTTCCATTTCCTCCATTCAAATTAGCTGCACCAAGTATGGCCTCCAACTGAGCTAATCTTTGAGCCATTTCATCCCTCTTTCTTTGAATTCTTTGAAGTTCTTCTGCTTGATTTTTCATTTTCTTTTGTCGACAAATTGATTATACTGTTCTTTCCAACTCTGGGTCAAAATATCTTTCTTTCCCTCTAGTGGTTCGGGATATACAACCTTTTTCACACAAGTTGTGCAAGAAAATGAGAATGCAAAAAGAAAAAGAAAAGAATAAGTTACTCTATGGATAAAAACAAAACCAAGAAGTAAATATCAAATTAGCTATAGAAACAAAAATTCAAACATTAATCTCCGGCAATGGAGCCAAAAACTTATTCTTGAACTGCAAATGCATGGTTGTCGAAGTGAGTAATAAATCAGTAAGAACTGAGTCATGTCCACAGGAATTATGAGAAAGTTCAAATCTACGCTAGCTAATGGTGTTTGGAATCGGGTTGGGTGAAATTTTGGAAATTTAAAAGCAATGTAAGAATTAATAAAAACTCAAATGAATGTCTAAGCAATTACCCAATTCAATGCAACCAAAATAACTATGAATATGACAAATCTATACAATAACTAATTAAGAAAAGAGTGCAACAATTGACTAATTAAAAGTATTAACGTTAATAGGGAATGAGTTTCTCTTAGGGAATGATATTTTTGCCAACCTTTATATTAAATTAGCTATCCTCCATAATGAACAATCCTAACCTTGTATGTGAATTTTAAGAGCAATTAATCTCCTTCTCTCAGAGGTAAATTAATCTATCTACTCTAGATATCACTTAGTAATCCCTTACTTAAGTTCTTCCTAGAGTTTCTTAAGGTCCAAACTCAAACCTTCTATTTTCACCTCCTAGGTTTCTTGGGTCTCCCAACTCATAAGAAAATCCTAGCTGAAATTCCTTTAATCTTCTATCCTAACTTAAATTCCTTAAATCTTCTAGTAAAAAATTCCTTTTTCCAAAGGTGAATTTATACTAAAAAAACTTCCAATGATTCAAAGTAAGAACAATTAAACCCAAGGAAAACCAACAAGTGTATGAATATTCAGTCATGAATTCTAGAAAAAATTAATATTAAAGCATCATCAAAACATCAAATCCCTAAGAGAAATTAAGGTTCTAGCTACAAATCATCATGCCAAACAATCCAGAGTAACAAACCTGAACAAATTCACTAAGAAACTAAATAACAAAAGAAAAATGCTATAAATGGACTGGAGCCAGGCTACATAGAGGAGGCTGTGTGAGTTTGCTTCTGGAGGCTGCGTTCTTTACGTCTAGAGGCTACTTGGGGTTGCATCTCCCCCGGGTGTGTGAATGGAGGCTGGCGTTGTTTTCATGTGTGGGATACGTGAGTGGATGGAGTGGAGGCAGGCTTTTGTGAATGGAGTGGAGGCAGCGTCTGTGTTGCATCTCTTGCGTGTGTGTTGGGATGGATGGGTACTGCGTGATTTCTCTTCAGTGAATGGAGTAGATGGTTGTTGTGCGTGGAAGCTGCCGCATGAGTGAAGTCTTTTTCTGCTTTTTAAAAAAACATCAAACCTCTTTTGCGTTTTACTTTTTCTCCTTTGTGTTCTGTGGCTCTTTCTTTTGTTCTTTTTTAAAAACAAACGCTAAACCCTTATCTCCTTTATGTGTTGCGTTTCACTCAATTCATAGTTTCAATTTGATGCTGGTGTATGACGTTTTGTACATTCCAAATTTGCTATTTTTTTGCTTTATTTTTCCAAAAGAACTCCTAATACTCAAAGATAATAGAAAAACAGTAATTTAGCATAATATTTATCCCAAAATACTGCACAATTCACTTATATTAATACATCAAATAAAAGTCTATCAATATCTTTATTAACAATCCGCCGTTTATCAAACAGGACCTTAATTTATTTAAAGCCTTTTTGAAATGTGTGCATAAGGTTTATTACATAAACCATAAAAATACAACATTTTTTCTTTTACATATCACAAGTTCAGTTTGGTCCCATTACCATCTGATTAAAATTCAAGAAATCTTCATTAAAAAGTCATTAATGTATAGATTATTATTTTTAAAAATTTTAGTAAATAAAGTGAAACTTAATTTAATTGAGACGAGACAGCGACTGCTTCAAACTTGCACCCCTTGTCTTCCGATGGATGAGCTGTCTGAAAAAGCATGCTGTCCAAAGGAAGGGCATTCCTAGACATGTTTTGTTTTGTTTTGTTAGGACCACAAACGTAGAACACGTACTGACACGTTTAGTTTGATGGGATAAGTTATTGTTGTTTTTTCTCTGGCAGGGACCACATCTAATATATAAAATTAATGGAGGCCACATCAGCACAATTTGCAAGGCTAACGCTAGAATCTCGTGTCTTTGGCCTTTTGTTGAGATTCCTTGCAAGTTTGCTTCGCTAATGTCTAGTCCTTCCAGTATTGCAGGCAGATGATTAAACCGATTACAAGTCTTGTCTTTGTTCCTTTTTAATCTGAAACATAAATTGTGTAAAACGCTTATGAACCAATCAGGCCATATAAATCTGACGCTATCATTAAACTCTATGACCCCAAATTGATACTTTTCTTTTTCCTTGGAAACACCAAATCATCTACTTTTGTCCTACTAAAAGATCTACAAATAACATAAGCAAGTGCCCAAGTCAAACTACGATTGCATGGCTTCAGTAAATCAATTCTAAGGAAGGCAATTCGAGTGCGTATTTCACTTAATATAATCAAACATAAGGTAGGTGAATTGCTAGTAAAAGATGAGGTAATTTAAGAATTAAGAAACCAAGACAATGTTTTATGTAAATTATGAGGCCAGAGACTGCGAGAATCCGATGGATGTTCTGGCATAAGATAAATGATTATTTAGTGTAAGCATATCTAAATTCAATGGTTTTGAAGAAGTGTCGCAATTATTTTATGGATCGGTTGGGCCTTGTCATCTGGTGGCTTCCAAGTTTCATATGGGATCACGTTGTGTGGGGACCTACTTCCATGGAACTGACTGACAGTTGAGTCTAACTATATTGTGTTGAACCCTTCTGCAGTATTAGTTAGAGGCAGTTTTGTTCTGATCTATTATCAGCAATCTTTCTTTATCTAAAAAGATCTTTTTGGGGTATAATTAGATCCTGCAAACAAGTGTACCTCTTTGTCTTCCATGTTTGATTCGCAAAACAGGAAGGCCTCGCAAGTGGCTCTTCTGATGTGGATATAATCCTGATATGGCCTTAATCATCAAGGTTTTGAATTACAGTCTACAACCACAATAGAGGCTGTAATATTGCCGTTGTGGTCCGGACTGTTACCTTGATTTGTCATAACTATGCTTGTATTTTCCCCAATTGATTAACATTATGCGAATCAATCATGGAGTTTATAGATACATGAATAGTTTTCTCTTTTTAGTTTTTCCAGAATCTATCAATAATGTACATAAATTGCTGATAGGGAAAGGGAAACCGTGAGTATCGGGCAAATTAAACAGATATGTGTAAATGTTGCTATGAATTTTCATGAACATCTTTTCTAGAAACGGTACCCAATAATACTAAAGTCTACATAAAAACAAAACTTCGAAACCCGGAAGAAATTGTAAACATTATATGGGATAAGTATACAAACAAAGAAGAAAGTTCTAACGGAACAGAGAAAAACAGAGGAATTATTTTATACAGGTAATGTATGTTTTGGGCTCTCTGTTTCTTCAGACCTTCTTTCTCTATTAGCAAACCACTGAACTGTCCTTCTAGCAATACGCAACCAAAGCTGTCTCAACCTTTCCTCCTTTACGTTACTTCCTCCTTCTAAGGGAGGCTCTCTAATCATAGTCCTGACATTTCTAAACCTCGAGAAAGCAGTAATTTCAGATATTGATCTTCTTTCGGATGGAGATATACCCCTTGAGGTGTCATGAACCGGTTTTATTTCTTTTGAATCAGATGTCGAAGGTAGAAGCGGAATTGAACTTGGAAGACTTTTGTTGATTGTACTAATCTTGCTTTCAAACAATCTCTTGATTTCCATATCCTCCTTAATCTTCACAATTGGCCTGCCTTCCAAGGTCCTCATGGCTTTTAACTGACCGTTATTGGAATCAAGAGCTGAGAATCGATCGCTTGACGAGTGGTTAATCATCTCGGAATTCAAGTAAATCAAGTCAGAAGAACAAACATTACTCCATCTATTCTTGAGAACGACATCAGAGACAATGATCTCGTGGTGGAACTTGTGTAGGAGTTTCTTGTCATATTGGGTGCATATCTCAGTTTCTTCTCGAATCAACGACTGTTCTTCATTGTTACATTTCTCAGGTTTTCGAAAGCTGTTCCCAATGCTATGTCTCCACGACCCTTGACGGATTTCCTCTCTCTGCACGAATAGCTCTATGTTTGAATCCTGACGTCCCTCTGATAGATTCATCAGAGATCGCATACTATGTGAATATGCCAAGGTTGCGAGGTCCTCTGCACTGACCTTGCGCCTGCAAATAGGGCAGCTTGAATGTTTATCTAGCCACAGATCGATACAGTCTATGTGGAAGGCGTGTCTGCATTTGGGCAACAACCTGAGTACCTCGATATCTTCGAATTTTGACAAGCAGACTGCGCACTCCAGCCCTTGCCTAGACCCTCCAAGTGAAGAGAACTTGAAGAAAGGGAGAGATTCGATCACAGTTTTATCTATTCCGGAAAATCGTGAAGCTCCTGACTGAAGCAGACCAGGACCGTTTTGTAAGGCAGCGGGAAAGGTAGTTCCTCTGTAGCAGAATTTCGCATAGAGTATGAGCATAAAAGTTGCAGAAAACATGATGCAGAGAATTCCTATGACAACAGCTAGACTTGGTTGGAAATTTGAGGCAAGATCCTGTGATCTGTCAGACACAGGAAAGCTGGTCTGTGCTTCACCTCGAATTATCACCAAAAGGAGACTTGCAATGAACAGAGTCGAACGATTCATGGGAAAAGACAACAACAAACCCAAAACCTTTTTCCCAGATTTTCAATCAGCTCCAACAAGCATTCTGTATCTTTGTATGTATGGTTAGTGAAGATTTGATAAATGGGTTAGGAAGAGCTTGGAGAGGTTGATATATTAAGATGTCACTCCCCAAAATGGCATCTACATGGTTCAAAGTTTCTTGGTTTCTTCTCAGGCTGGTACTTCGTGTCCATATTTGACAAACTATTTTTATATTCAGCTTCTAAGTATACGACTTTTGATATTCGGTAGTGATGACAAGGTGAAGGAGGGGATCATATAATGCGCGTACAAATTAGCATAACATTTACAAGCCCTCTCCTCATCCTGACATAAGATAATAGTTTTCTTCACTAAAATAAAAACTCTGGTAACGTAACATTTATTTCTAATGTGGCATGAACTTCCAATGAAAGTTGAAAACATATTCCTTCGTCTTGTCCTTTATAAGAATCCATGGTTGAAGGTAAGATTTGATTATTACTGCAAAATAAGTAAGGTCAACGTCATTAAATAAGTCTTTATCTTCTCCAAGTGGGTATTGCTTAGCTGATGTCACTGCAGAGGCCAGCTTTCATGCTGAATGAATATATATAGCTTAGCTTAGCTTAGCTAAAGGGTTGGAGAAATTTAATATGGTTTGTTACTTTCTTATTCTGTTAGGATTTGTTGCATCAACTTGTCTATACAATAACTTAAATCATCTTCTTCCCACAATCTTCTCCATCCACAGTTTAAGAAAACTCCGCATGATTTAGAGAAAAGTAAACTTCGATTAATCAATTAAAATTTTGAACTTGGTCACGTTTAAACTAACCAATTTGTCAATCGTTTTGTTAATTATTGGTAGTTTACTAAGTTTAGGACACGAATTGATACAAAAATGTTTATTGTTATAATTAATAATAAATATAAATTAAAAAGTTTTAATAAACAAATTTATAATTATTATTTTTGATAATAACTAAAATTATGTGCTTACCATTAATGATACCTTCAATTAGTGAAAAAAGTGACGTTTTACCTGAAAGAGCAAAGACATTGTTTAGCTGGCCAGCTGTATCCATTCTGCGCTGTCAAGTTTTAAGTACCCGATTATCTACTTCTTTCATGCCCAAAATTGAAACGTCGACATAACCAACCAACAGACCGTATGCAAATTCCATTCACAACTTATCAAAGATGTTGACCGGAAAGTGTTAACAGAGGGAGGGAAGAGAGTTCCTGCAACGGATGGATTGGACGTTGTAATTCCAAGCTGTAAGGAATCCGACACGAAATCCGGCTGTGTTTACTGATCATGGCACATGTACCATGATACTAACTGCAAGTTTTCTTCAAATTCAATGACCAAAAAGCTTGGCAATGGCATGCACTAAAGTCCTTTGCCCATACGACACAGTGTTGTCTTTGGTTTTTACACTTAACAGTGGTTAGCCATCTCCGCTTACAAGTTGAGATGAGTTAATTTCATTTTCTTTAAGAGAGTTCATCAAATCATGTAGTAGTTAGCTAACAGATGGTTAGACTCCAGAGGCTACACCTCTCACACAAGTTGAAAGATTGCCGTAAAATTTGTAATTAATTCCACAATGATTTTACCATTCTCAAGCAAGAAAATCATGAAATTGTTACAATCTCAAAACATACTTCATAAGACTGATTACCAGATCAAGATCTTAGGGAGATAACATAGTTCCTTTAGAGCTGATATCATCTTCTGAACTTCCATTCACCTGCTGATTACTCGTCTAATCAAATACAAAAAGACTGCCTTCCGCCACTTAGCTATAGGCTAGACTTTTCAGTTTTGACGTAAGAGCCTTGCAAGGAGGAGGGAAATCTAATTGTGATTCTCAGATATTACCATGGGCACAAAAAATGCAGCTGGAATATTATGACATGCAACTGCAACGTGTGATTGCAACAATGCGTGAAGCTAACTTTAGCAAACAAAGGAGCAAGATTAAAGAAGGGTCCTCGCTCAATGTACTGTCACAACTTAACTTTCTTTGAACAAGGACAACATAAGTGTAGATCGAAAGAGGGACGATGGTAGACCTCAACTCCGAGCAGAGGTAGTAGGATTGGTATTAGGAACCGTTGCTATATTGGTCTCACTTTCTGACTCCACATTCTCCTCACTTGCATGACGAACAAACTCATCAGGGGCCATGTGAGAACCATGACAAGCACAAACAATTTTTATTTGATTTGCACTATATCTGTAAGTGACACCAGATATAGTCCTTCCATTCGGGCCAGTGGTTGATACCCACGGCAAATTAGGAAATGAACCACAACCCCCGAATTTCACAGCAGCAGCCATACCTGGCTTTATTGCAGAGAAATCATGCAAGAGACATTCGGCTGCTGAATATTCAGGAGCATCGGTTGCCCTAGGGTCCACGTTACTTCCTTTTACATCATTCTCAGCTTGCAAGGAGGTACCTTCTTCTGTAATGTGTTGTTTTCCATCATTTATTGCATGCTCTAGTTTTCTCCCGTTATAATTCGTAGCATCAGATAAATTTCGAGCCATTAACTGGGCAGCTGCTACATTAATCAATGATGTTAAAGAAAAGTAAAGCATATGTGAAGTCCTTCCAAAGGAAATTAAACTATAACTCTTAATATATCAATATCAATGATCAATGGTCACTGGATGTCATATGACAACATTGAAGGGTGTAATCCAACAAAACAAGCACACTAAAGCATGGTATCATGTAAAAGGTTGATACTGTCAATTGAGAAAATCTTAGATGTTCTCCACTAGCACACAATGCATATCATAATTCTTCATGTTTCTTAGATATTTTAATTCTACTAGCTTTACAGACTCTAATCCAGGCAAGCATTACACAAAATATGCATCATCAGTTGGATCATATAAGACTATGCAGGGTGATGAAGAAAAAAAAAGGAACACTTTCCTTGAAATTTTTTATTCTTCTTAGATAAGTTAAAACAGATTAAAGCCGTGAGGCATATACCTTGAGGAATCTTCAATCCATCATTATGCTTATCTGAGTTTGGTTGACCTCTTCCAAGAGAGGAAGGATGGATCTGTTGAATATGAGGAACAAAGCCCCAGGGATTCTCCTTATCCAAAGTTGGAAGCTGGACAGGTGAATAGCCAAACGTCATAGGCAAATTCGGTGGATTGATGGACTGGGTTCCTTTTTGTTGCTCAGCATCTAAAGAAGGCATAACCTGCATCATGCCTGATAGTTGATTTCCCGAATTGCTGGACACATCAAGAGAGTTGGACTCCTTTGTTGCAAAGGGGTAAGGCATATTCGCTATGTTTATTGACTGAACTGGAAAAGGAACTCCAAAATTGAAGTTCCCCTGTTTAAATTCATTTGACGATGAACTATTATGTCTCTTTTGTCGTTCTAACTCCGCAACATTTGAACTTGAAAAACCACGAACTTCCTTTTGAACCTCTGAAGGACCACTAACTCCAACAAATTGTTTGGAGCCATCATCGTTATTAGAGAACAGCCTTGATGTTGAGCCCTCAACCTCCGAGTCAGCCACATCTTCATTTTCTGCAGTTGAGCCATCATCTGTTGTTACTGATACATGTGATATTTTCTTGTCGGGTAGATCAGGATACTGAGCATCTCTCTCATGTTTCTTCTCGTTATTTATCTCATCAGACATCATTTTGCGTTTTCTACCCACTTCTGGCCTCTTTTCTTCTTCAGTTTCAGTAGACCTATTACCAGATGAAACCCACAGCATCATGTTGCTAATATTTGCAGAGGCATCTGCATTTGCATTGGACTTGGAAAGATCAACTAAAAATTTTTCCTGGGATTTCGCTGAACTTTGTGATCCAGTACCTGAATCCTGCTTTTGGGTACTGGAATGAAGGAACTTTTTAAAGTCATCTTCCAGTTTGTTACCTCTATCACCATCATCAGTCCTATTGTCGGAAGAGCTTCCACTTCTCCCTTTGGATTTCCCAGATGATATGCCACAACCTAGACCCAAGCTGAGCTCAAGCCCACTCTCATCCTCCATATTCAGGGAGGAAAGATGCCAATCTGGTTTAGGAATTAGCTTTTCTAATTGTTTCCAATTTGGGAGGTAAGCATCTCCAGTTTACATTCCTGCAAACGCGTTACCTCATAAATAAAAACTCATTTCCCAAAATCAATCATATTTTGAAGAGTAACATGTTGACGTACAAGGACTAATGCTACTAAACCGAGTGGAGGCTTTTAAAAAAGAAGTGCTAATGCTTATCAAATCGATCTACTGGCATGAAGGTATCAGCAGCTCAACGCCACTTGATATAAGAAACTTTATTACAGGAAAATATGGTACAGTTGTCAAGCAAAAGAACTTTATCAGTGTTACCAAAGGTTTCTTACTCAAACTTGTATCTAGAGACAAACAAACTAGTATTTCACAACATTTCAAGCTGATAAATCTAAGAAGGGACATAAGGCGGCTTAAGCAAAATACAGGGGTTCTCTATACATTTTAGAGTACAAAGACTACTACTTCTACGGAACTAATTTCCAAGTAAAAGCAAACTTGCCAAGATCTACGATCCAACTGAAAAGACCAAAATTTTCATTACAGAAGAACAGTACAAGACCAAACTCCGGAAGGACAACAGAATGAAGTACCATAATCGAATTGTTCTTAGCATGGATGCATGGTTTTTCTTGAGTGAAAAGTGCGAACTTGACGATAAAGAGCAAGAAATATGTCGAGACACGAAAAAAAACCCAAATTTCCCTGTCCTTCATATTCCTTTCGTAGAAACCTTTTTCTCAGCAAGCAAATATGAATTCTCAGATCTAAACATGATCTGACGAAGTGTGCAACCTCGGAAATCAAGGAAATTAAAAATACCCATCAAACTCCAAACACACTGATTGATAGACAAGACCTTAAAGAGGCTCATAAATCAAGAGCAAGAAAAATACCCCAAAAGCCAGACACAGAAAGATCAAAAGTTTACTCAATTCCCAGAAATTCATACAGAAAGAGGAAACAAAAAGGGTTACACAACGGAATCCAAATAATTATTAAAAAGAGTGGAAAACAGAAGTAGATAAAACCAACCGAGAAGTAAGTACCTGAACAAAAGATACACAGTGGATTAAACCAAGATTTTGAAGGATTTTCCTTACGCAGAGGGAGGCCTGTGAACAAAGAAACTTCAAAACTAGTTGGAGCCTGGAGAATGAGATTTATTAAAAAATGACGTCTTCGTTTAAAATAAAATTTATCCGAGTAAGTATAAATCTTCTTTCTGCACCATGTGTACATCGTGTACCTCTTTAGCCGTTCAACACAAATTTCTTAATTCTTTAATTTCTCTAAATTGTTGTTGGAGTTTGGACACATTTTAAATAGTTGGTGAAATTAAAAGAAAATAGATTAATGTAATATGTTAAAATTCAAATTAAATAATTCAAGTTCAAGGAGCCATTATATAAAAGTTATTCCTTTTTATTAGTTAATTAACACTTTTATAAGTTATTTATTAATTAGAATTATCTTCAGCATGGTTCAAATTTAAAATCTAAATTATTATAAAATAAGCAATTTAAATAAAAATATATTTTATATAATTATAACAACCAAAGTTAAATTAATTTAATTTTGAAGTCTTTTTAGAAACATAAGAAAATTAATTATTCTCTAAATTTATATATTTTTTAAATATTATAATTTCATTTTTCTTATGTTTAGATATTAGAATTTATGCAAAATACGAGGTAGAAGACCTTGAGGTGGAAAATAACTTTTGCTTGGTCGGTTAGTTTAACACGTTTGAAAGCACCGCTCGAGTTAATGGATGTGAATTACGATTTTATCATATTTGGCAAGCAAAGGTACGCTTTAGGTTAGGCTCTTATTCAAGGAGGGAATTAGTTAATGATTATCTTTATAAATTAATGTTTTAGTACAGTGCAAAACTTAACTTTCTCAAAAGAGTTTGTTCTTCACATAGAATGTGATCAGTAACAGTCTTGAGTCAATTACTATACCGTAAAGACTAAAAATAAGATAAAACAAATCTATTGTATTGGTAAACGAAAATCAAATTAATATATTACGAGATAGGAAGTAACAGAACAAAACTAGGCATTCGTTTTCAGGATCATGTTCTGAATAACTTCTAAGCAAAAGTATGCAAAAGGAACTAGCTATCCTACACAATCTAACTAGTGTTATCAATTCTCCTTTAACCTTTTGCTTCGGCGAGCCCTGGTTGGTGTTTGAGACAAAGGTGAACTCCGATGCATGATCGCGAAGCAAAGTTTACCTGTAGAGGAATGTCGAAATGTCCACAAGGTAACGAAATCTCGAAGCTCTTGCAACCCGTGCACTTTTTTAAACGAATTCCAACCTCCGGTCAGGACATAAAACTTAGAAGCCCAAATCCTGAGGATCATATTAAAAGTGCTGCCATTGATGTCATAAATAGTCACTTCAACTCCGTTTTGGAGATTTTCATCAGGATTCAGCATTGGCAAAATAAACATCTGGGCGTGCTTCTTGGCTATCGAAAGCCTGCACAGATCATTCCTCACGTCGCTCTCTGTAAGCTGTCTTTCAAAGGGTCTGCTGCGTCTGCATGTGAGAAACACATCACGTAGAGACGGGATTGGAGGGATTTCAGGTAGTACGTACAGTTCCGTTATCTCCCTCATTCGAGGTACTTGTTCTTGTTGGCTTTGGAGCAGCATTGTAGGATTTAGGTTTCCATCGTTTTGTCGAAGCTCCGTGTTGTTTTGTTGAAGCTCCGTGTTGAGAACAATATTACCTTCTCGATGAACTATCACTTGTGCGCCGTCCAAGTTGTACTCTTCAAGGACATCACGTCTTTCTTTCAATTCCTTCAAAGCAGAAACTGTTTGCTCGTCGAATTTTGTTTGTTTCATCAAAGAAAGAGTCAAGGATGCGAGCCCAACGTTCTTGAGCTCTGCAAGAGTGACCTCTACGGAAGAATCCATTGTTAGAAACTTGACATTAACAAGTTACTTGTACTATTTATTTACGGAGGACACTTAGTCCAACTTAACCTATGTACATTATCTACAATAAAGGAAGAGATAGGTTTAGAGTAATACACATCTATCAAACTTGCATAACCTTTTTCATGGATCACTTTTTTTTTTTAATTCAATTTACCTTTTAGTGTTTCTTCTGTTATTAGAAGAAAAACAATGTAGAACTTAAAATTTTCCTATTTCGTAAAAACAACCTAAAAAAGAAAATCAATCAATCATCTTAAAAAGAAAATCAGAAATTATATAAATGTTTGGTTTAACTGGAATAACAATCGCTATTAAATTATTTTTAATTATATGAAAAACAGAAATTAAGCTTTGATGTCAAAAGTAGTGTTTTGGTTTAACTGAAATAAACAAGCATTAAGTAGTAGTTATCTGCAAGAATTCATAAATATCCTACTATTGTCTTTTAAGTTTAGTAGATAAGGTTAAGGTAATTAACGGTTAGAATATCTAATTTATTAATATAATTTTATGATAATTATATTAAATATAAATTATATCTTAAATTCAAAATTTTAATTTCCTCATTTTGTAATAATAATTAGAATTATAAAATATCAATTAAATTGAAAATTTAGGCCAAATACGATATATTATGGCGTAAATACTAAATAGAGGTCAACATTTTTATTGGTGGCAATGACATATTTGGAGTCTACTCGTCAATTTGATCCTCTTATTAACATATGACTCGGTGATACTCGACACAAACTCGGATGGTTTCTTTTTTATGATTATCGCTAGATGTGGTTAGCCTTCATAGATGTTGGAAACAAATGGTGAAATTTGTGTTGGGTAATAAAGAGTGTGAATGGGAACAAGATTTTGCAAACTATTATGGCTGCTTAGATAAAGACACACCATTGTGATATGAATAGGTTTCATCCTTTTGGAAGTACCTTTTCAATTATGAATAAGTTGCCTCCTTTTAGAAGTACCTTTTAGTTCTCTATAAATAAGGAAAGTACCTTTTTATTTTAAGTGTGCAATATCATAGTTTTCCAACAATTCTTCTCTTCTCTTTCCTTCTAGTTGTTTTCTTTTCCTTTTATCGTTAAAAAAATTCTATATTTCGTATCAAAACAATAAGTGTGATTCCGTCCGAATTTGGGTTCGCAAGTTATCGACGTTTGGAGTATCACTACACCAGTGAGTAAACCATTTTATCCTGGAAGGGATTATTCCATAACCTTGGATATTGTAGGGGGAATAAATTCGTTAAGGAAAAACAATTTATTCTGTTGACTCGGTTTGTTTTTCCTTTTCGTCGATTTTATTCAGTTCTGGTTTTTCTTTCTTTTTCTGATTATTTAACCCTAAGAATAACAATCTTAAGGAATTTAACTTGTAGTTGGTTTCTACTCGATTTATACTGTAGTTGATTTCCTACTTAAACGATTATCGAGATTAGAACCTTTGTGGTTCTCTACTCAAATTCGAGATTGAAACCTACGTGATTTCCTACTGAAACGATTTTCGAGATTAGAACTTTTGTGGTTCTCTACTCAAATTCGAGATTGAAACCTGTGTGATTTCCTACTCAAACAATTTTCGAGATTAGAACTTTTATGGTTCCCTACTCAAATTCGAGATTAAAACCTATATGGTTTCTACTCGGGTTTTGTTTTCCTGGAGATTATAAATTTGTGTGATTTTCTACTCCAAATTCAAATTAGTATTTAATACTAATAGTCTGTTTTGTTTCGTTTCCTGAGTTGTGTTTCAGACATGGAAACGGATCAAAATAATGTTGTTCCAAACCAAGGTGCATTCTTTGTGGGACAATCAAAATACATGTCCTGTCGTGCCAAATCATGCTGCACCTACACCGACTAAGAAACTCGGAAAGTTTACAGGAGTCGATTTTAAAAGGAGGCAACAGAAGATGTTCTTCTATCTGACCACTTTGAGCCTGCAAAGGTTTATCAAAGAGCATGTTCCTGTACCAAATGGGAACATGCCAGAAGCAGAATGGTTCAGTGTTATAGAAGCATGGAAGCATTATGATTTTTTGTGCAGGAACTACATTTTGAGTTGCCTGGAAGACTCTCTGTATAATGTCTACAACCCTATTGCAACTTCTAAAGAATTATGGGATGCACTCGAGAAGAAGTACAAGGTTGAAGATGCGAGGTTGAAAAACTTTGTGGCAGCAAAATTTCTTGACTTCAAAATGGTCGATACCAAGCTCATCCTCACTGAAGTCCAAGAACTTCAAGTGATTGTTCACGATCTTCTTGCTGAAGGTATGATGATTAATGAGGCTTTTCCAGTTGTTGCTTTCATAGAGAAGTTACCTCCCGCATGGAAGGACTTTAAAAATTAATTGAAACACAAGCGGAAAGAGATGACACTTGAAGACCTTATTGTTCGGTTGAGGGTTGAAGAAGATAATAGGTTGGCTGAAAAAAGGGCTTGTGGTCAAACAACCATCGTAGGAGCTAACATAGTTGAATCTGCTCAAGATAAAGCTAAAAAAAGGAAGAAGGCATCTAGGCCTAAAAATAACCTTAGTAAGAAAAAGTTCAAAAGGAATTGCTACAATTGTGGTAAGGTCAGACATCGATCCTCAAATTGTCGTGCACCCAAGAACAAGAAGAAGACAGGTCAAGCCAACATAGCTGAAATAGATGATGTTGACAATTTGTGTGCTGTGATGTCTGAATGTAACTTGGTAGGCAATCCCAAAGAATGGTGGATTGATTCTGGAGCTACCCGCCATGTGTGTACTACAAAAGGCATGTTCGCCTTATATGCTGCTTCCGGTCCTGAGGAGAAGCTATTTATAGGCAACTCTTCAACTGTAAAAGTAGAAGGAGTTGGGAAGATCTCTTTAAAGATGACGTCGGGCAAGGTTGTGACTCTACATAATGTACTCCATGTGCCTAAAATCCGTAAAAACTTGGTTTCTACATCGCTTCTAGTCAAGCAAGGATTTAAGGTTGTATTTGTGTCCGATAAGGTTGTAATTAACAAGAATGACACGTATGTAGGAAAGGGTTATCTACAGGATGGCCTTTTAAAACTCAATGTAATGGCCTTGAGTAATAATAAAGTTGATTCTTCTGCGTATTTACTTGATTTAAATAGTTTATGGCATGCACGCTTAGGACATGTTAATTACAAGTCTTTAAAGAAAATGATGAACATGAAAATTTTACCTAAGTTTGAATTTAATAAATTTAAATGTCAAGTATGTGTTGAATCCAAATGTGCTAAACATTCGTATAATTCCGTTGAAAGGAATTCTGAATCTTTGGATTTAATTCATATCGATATTTGTAATATGAAGTCAATACCATCACGAGGTGGGAAGAAGTATTTTATTATTTTTATTGACGATAGCACTAGATATTGCTATGTTTACTTGCTTAATAGCAAAGATGAAGCGATTAATGCATTCAAAAAATTTAAGAACGAAGTTGAGACACAACTTAATAAAAAGATCAAAATGATAAGAAGCGATAGAGGTGGTGAGTATGAATCTCCTTTTAAAGAAATATGTGTGGAATATGGGATTATTCATCAAATGACTGCTCCATATACACCACAACAAATTGGAGTTGCAAAAAGAAGAATCAAACTTTAAAAGATATGATGAATGCTTTACTAATAAGCTCAGGTTTACCTCAGAACTTGTGGGGGGAAGTTGTTCTTACAGCTACTCAAATACTCAACCGAGTGCCCTACAGTAAGATACAAACCATTCCGTATGCAAAATCGAAGGGTAGAAAACTAAATGTGAACTACTTCAAAGTGTGGGGGTGTCTAGCAAAGGTACAAGTCCCTAAACCAAAACAGGTTAAGATTGGGCTGAAAACAATAGATTGTGTTTTCACTGGATATGCTAATAAAAGTAAAGCATATCATTTTATGGTGTATAATCAGAAACACCTGACATCCATTCTAATAAGGTGATAGAATCAGACAATGCTGAATTCTTTAAAAATATTTTTCCGTATAAGAAGGAAAATGAATCATCTAGCGATAAAGCTAAGCGATCTTGGGAAAGGACAGAAGAAAGTATACCTAATGATGAGAACCTAAGATGTAGTAAACGTCAATGGGTACCTACTTCTTATGGACAAGATTTCCTAACTTACTTGTTAGAAAATGAGCCTCGGACATTCCAAGAAGATATGACTTCATCTGAAGCTCAACAGTGGAAAGAGGTAGTCAATAGTTAAATAGAATCTATATTAAACAACCATACGTGGGAATTGGTTGATCTTCCTCTAGGTAATAAACCTTTAGGTTCTAAATGGATATTCAAGAGGAAGCCAAAAGATGATGGTACTATTGACAAATATAAAGCAAGACTTGTTTTAAAAGGTTTTAAACAACATGAAAGTCTTGATTATTTTGACACATACTCTCCAGTCTCAAGAATTACATCTATTCGGCTACTAGTTGATTAGCTGCCGTGTATGGTCTTCAAATCTAGCAAATGGATGTGAAAACAGCTTTCTTAAATGGGGATTTAGAGGAAGAAATTTATATGGAACAACCTGAAGGTTTTATAACTCCAGGAAAAGAAAAGAAGGTGTGTCGACTTGTTAAGTCTCTTTACGGACTTAAACAAGCTCCTAAACAAAGGCATGCTAAATTTGACAATGTAATAGTGTTAAATGGTTTCAAGATTAATGAGTGTGATAAATGTGTTTATATTAAGAACACTCCAAATCATGTGGTCATTGTTTGTTTGTATGTGGACGATATGTTGATAATGAGTAAAGACATTGCCGAGATCAATGCCATTAAGAAAATGCTAGCTAAGAAATTTACTATGAAAGATTTAAGAGTTGCTGATTTTATTCTTGGAATTAAGATCCATAAGACTCTGCAAGGACTAGAATTATCTCAATCTCATTATATTGGAAAGGTTCTTGACAAATTCAAGTATCTAAATCTCAAAGAGGTGAAGACTCCAATAGATGTTAATCTTGCTCTTGCAAAGAACAAAGGAATTAGTGAGTCTCAAGTGGATTACGCTCGTGTGTTAGACTGCTTAATGTATATTATGAATTGCAGATGAACAGACATAGCTTGTGCAGTAGGCAAGCTGAGTCGATATATTAGTAATCCAAATCATACTCATTGGATGGCAATGAGAAGTGTTTTAGGATATCTTAAACATACCAAACCTATGATTTGTATTACAAAAATTATCCAAATGTTCTTGAAGGATATAGTGATGCAAATTGGATCACCGAGGCAACGAAAACAAAATCCACAAGTGGATATGTTTTCACAATTAGTGGAGGAGATATTTCCTAGAAATCTTCCAAGCAAACAGGTTGGACCCCAAAACTTTTTTTGGAAGTTAGAACTATTATATGTGAAATTTTGGAAGTGGTAAGATGGAAAATGTAGTTGGAACATATTCACTAAGTATGCTTCGGTATTTTAGTCATAACTTTTTCTCTAGCTATCCAAATGAGGTGATTCTTAATTTGGATTAAACAAGAGAAATAGGGCTACAAATTATCTTATGAAATTGAGTTCTAAGTCAGTCCCTAAGAATTTTAATTTTTGGATGAAAGTTGAGCACAGAATTTTGTTTCAGTATAAGAATAGTTCAGAAGTGTTGGGATATAACTTTCAGATGTCTGAACCAAATTGAATGATTTTAGTGTCATAAGAAAATTAAGACAGTGAGGAACATTTTTTGAAGGAAGTTTTATCTAATTCCTTCAATTACATTATCAGAAAAAGGTCTTGATTTTTGTAAGAAGTTAGGCAATGAATTAAATAAATTTTGAGGTCTTGATAGATTAATTATCTATTTTTTTTGTGGCGTTAATTATTATCTTAAGGTGAGTAAGATTTTATGACATAGGCTAATTGAATTATAGTGTTAAGGTAGTAAGATTTCATAAAGGGCATTTTTGGAAGACCACTTAAGGTTAAAAGAACCTAAGCTTATAAGGAAGGGCAAAGATGACTTTTTGCATTCATTAAGGGCAAAATTGGAAAAGGAAAAGTGTGTCTTGTGTATTAGAAGAGCAAAAAACGTGATTGGAGTGGGAAAGAAGTGAAAAAAATGAAACAAAGATAGAGAAATGGGAAAGAGAGTCGTCCATTAGAGAGAAAAAGAAGAAGAAAGGTTAGGGTTTCATCATTTCCTAGCTTTCAAGAGAGATTTTGAGGTAATTCAAGAAGAGAAAAAGGTAGAGGAAGAAACGAGCTCTCATTAGAGCCAAGAAACTCTTTGATTGGTGAAGATTCAAGATAAGTTCATGTGTAATCTTTTGGATTTTTGTAAGGGTTTTGGGTTATGAAGCTTAGAAAATGTATGAGTTTAAGAACTCTAAGATCAATTTTAGTGAATATGTCTTATGGGTTTATCAATTGGAATGCCTATTTGATTTGGAGATTTTTGTCAATGTTGAAGAAAATCAAGAGAGGCAAGAGGAGCAAGAGTAGAGGCTTTTTTAGCAAGGTTTTCAAGCAAGCGAAATAAGGTGGGTTTCATATTTAAAATTTGAGTAATGAGCTATAAATGTTTTCTTTTGAATCAAGAGAATAAAATGATTTTAATGGCTTCATAAATACTGCATCATTGCTTTTGAATGATTTGAGAATTTACTATATGCTTAGTATTTGAATGTTGTTGATGAATTGGAATTGCTAAATGAAAAGAGTTTTCGAAAATTTGCTTGTTCATGAAAAACAAGTTTACAAAATGTTGCCTTTAATCCATTTTCAAGTCATGAATTACATTTTATATAGGTTTTTGGTGGTCTGCTCTGTCAGTCAAGTGCACTTGTCTAAAGGCTTCTCACGTCTGCCGGCTAATGGCATGGACCTCCTTCATGAACTCCCTTAAGTTCACGTCTACGCAAAACCATTATGTGGGATTGTGATAGTACGTTCTGTTCACAGCTACACAAGACCATTTTATGGAATTGTGTTAGTACGTTCTGTTACGAACTACCCAAACCATTTCTGATGTGCTTATGTGTTTATGATTGTGACAAGTTTGATGAATGCATGATTCATGATGTTTATGAATTTCTTGATAAGTTTTGAATTTGGGAAATATTTGTTATATGGATTTTTACAATGTGAAATTTTACAATCGAAATAAATATTTCAATGGCTTTTGCTTGTTTCTCGGTTATAAGCTTATTATCTACGATCTTTTAAGCTCACTCCCTCTTCATCCCATCTCCAGGTGATAAGCAAGAGAAAGAGTGAAAAAGAGTCAAGGCACTACTCCAAATTTGCATGCTTTGTTTTGTTTTAGAATAATTTATGTGAAACAAGGTTGTAGTAGTACGTTGAGCAATTATAGTTTAAGCATTTTATGTATTTTGGGATTTTGTAAAATATTGTATTATGGCTCGGAATGCCCATTGAAGTTTATATATATATATATATATATATATGTGAGATATTATCGAAAAAGGAAAGATAAGGTTGTTGTGAATGATGAGAATTAGTTGTAAGAGATGAGTCAAATGAGTAAAGATTAAGGAGTTTAATTAAGTAAAGTTGGTAGTTGAATGGTTATGCTCATGACTTTCCAAGTTGTACATTGCAAATTTCAAGCATTCATAGGGGTAAAAATTTGTGTTTTTACTTTAGGGGAAAAATGTACTGATCTAGGCTGATTTGGACAAGATTGTCTTCTTGGAAGTTGTAGTTCATTCTTTTAGCTTTCTAACGATATAAAGTTTGTAAATTTTGGAGATCGAAATTGAAAGATATGATTGTTACAAATTAGTGATGCTGCATAGGGCATATGCAGGACACTTTATAGCTTTTCTATTTTGATCTAATAGAATGAGAGAATGTGGTGTCTTGAATTGGGAAGAAGTAGTGTGATAAGTTAGAGATGAAATGAAGTTGATAAAAGGAGTTGAATATGTGTTGAACTCTGAAGAAGCATTGACATGATCAACAATTGAGGATGAATGTATTCAAGTATGAATGATGTTTTGTTGGTTATGATCAATGGTCTTGTATGATGTGTTGTGGATGTTTTGAATTGAAATGGAAGTGAAATGATGAGAAAAATGAGTTAGTAATGATAGATATGCATAAGATGGGTCATGATAGCTTGTAGGAGTTGGAAATATGAAATTTAACTCGTAACTGTCTGTTAGACGGACTTGATGTCCGTTGGGCAGACCTTCTCAGGTATTTTAGTGTTTCTGCTCAGTTCATGTCTTTTTGGAGGGACATCATGTCCACTAGGCGGACCTTCTCGGGTTTGTTTGTGTCCCAGTTTAGTTCATGTCCCTTTAGAGAGACATATGTCCGTTAGGCGGACCTTCTCGGGATAAATTTATAAATGCAAATTTTGACTCTCTAAATGAAAAAATCTCTCTTTAGGGTCTTCACGGAAGTTGTAGAAATCGAAGTTCTCTTCAAAACTGTACTTAAATGGTCTTAATTAGACATCCTTAGTGAAAGTTACGCTTTTTGTCCCAAATCATGTACATGTAGGCTTATCATTGCTTTTCTATAGTACATTTAGGCTTAAATGGAACTTGAAAGGTACTTAGTTGGTTATGGAAATAAGAGATAAATCGAGTGATGTGTTTAGGGTGACAAGTGAGGATATGAACACAAGATTGGATCGTCGTATTATGTCAAGCGCTCAATTATGTATATTTGGGATGTTATAAGAACCCTTCAGGGTGCTGCACACATGTTTCATGATTCATGAACGTTGGGCTCCGAAAGGTCCAACATATTTTGGTATCAGAGCATGAATGTTGGGCTCCGAAAACGGGATCCAACAAAACATGTATAGATCATTCTACAATGGAGTTGGAGTTTATAGCTCTTGACAAAGCTGGTGAAGAAACTGAATGGCTCAGGAATTTCTTAGAAGATATTTCATTTTGGCCTAAACCAATGACTTCTGTATGTATACATAGTGATAACCAAGCTGCAATTGGTAGAGCTGGGAGCATTATATATAATGGGAAGTCTTGTCATATATGAAGAAGGCATAGTACAGTTAGATAACTAATCTCTAGTGGAGTTATCTCAATTAATTATGTGAAGTCAAAAGATAACATATCGGATCCGTTAACGAAAGGCTTACCTAGAGATTTAGTTGAAAAAACATCTAGAGGAATTGGTTTGTGGCCTATGACAAGTCATTATGGCGGTAACTCTACCAAGTAGATTGGAGATCCCAAGATCTAAGTTTAAGGAGAAAACAAAGTCATGAATGACGGTTCAACATTGTTAAACAAATTTAACCTATTCTTATGATGATACAATGTTTTGAAACAAGGATAAACCTAGCTCATCAAGGTTTTTAATGATTTCTAAATTTGATTTAAGATAATCAAATAGTGTGTTTACAGAATACACGTTTAGAAATCGCTTATGTGAGTGTGAAGTGCAAGCCGCTTCAAAGAGAATAAATGAAGGTCGGTTCTCTAAGCACTTATGAGACCAAGCGGTGTTCATGGCTGAAACGAACACAAAAATGAGAACTAAAGACGGATAAGGATTAATTGTGTGACTTATATTGTCTTGATATACATTAAAAGTCGACGGTTCAAAGATATCACATCTACCGATTGACTGAGTATCTCTGATATATGTTCACTACGGAAAGTTCAAAGGGAAACCTACTTTTCCAGAGGCAATTAATTCTTAATTGTAAATCACACAAGTTTATGCATCATTTTAAAAATCTTAATCTTCATTCATGTGGGGGATTTTTGGGAAATAAAAAGTGTGAATGGGAATAAGATTTAGCAAACCATTGTGCCTGTTCAAATAAAGACACACAATTGTGATATGAATAGGTTGCACCCTTTCAGAAGTACCTTTTTGTTCTCTATAAATAAGAAAAGTACCTTTTTATTTTAAGTGTGCAATATCAGAGTTTTCCAACAATTCTTCTCTTCGCTTTCCTTCCAGTTGTTTTCTTTTCCTTTTATCATTAAAAAAATCTGTATTTCGTATCAAAACAACAAATGTGATTTTGTCTGGATTTGAGTTCACAAGTCATCGGCGTTTGGAGTATCACTACATCGGTGAGTAAACCGTTTTATCCTGGGAGGGATTATTCCATAACCTTGGATATTATGGAGGGAATAAATTCCTTAAGGAAAAACAATGTATTATGATGACTCAATTTGTTTTTCCTTTTTGTCGATTTTATTTAGTTCTGGTTTTTCTTTCTTTTTTCTGATTATTTAACCCTGAGAATAACATTTTGCAGAATTCTTTGTCGTGGTGACAGTAAGCTCTGTTGACAAACCAGAATCTCATACAAGTTAATTTCCAAGTCATTTGAGGAGTGATTACTGGTTACCTGTAAATTTACTAGTGTAATACTATTGTATGCCATTTAGAAGGGAGAGATTAATTGAATTAGATGAAATGAAGGACAAAAAATAGGAAGCATCTTGAAGTAATGGCAGGCGGAGCTTTTGTAGACGTAGAAGACCCCCCAAGGATTCATCTTTATGAGTATAGGATTACTGGTTACTTCATCTTTGCTTGTGTTCTTGGATCCATCAGGGGTTCACTTTTCGGATATGACCTTGGAGTTTCAAGTCAGGTCTCGCTTCCAAAATGTTAGGGTCATTTTTCATGTACGAAACAGTGCAACTTACTAGGATTCTATTGATTGGAACCCAATTTTTGATGTTGATCAGACTTTTAATTGGTTTCAGGTGGAGTGACTTCCATGGACGATTTCCTAAAGGAAATTTTCCCGCATGTCTGTCGAAGGAAGCATGCACATATGAAGGAGACAGATTACTGTAAATATGATGATCAGATACTTACACTGTTCACGTCCTCGCTGTACTTTGCGGCTTATGTTTCCACATTTGGAGCTTCCTATGTAACCAGAGCTGGTGGGAGGAGAGCTAGCATCATGCTTGGTGCAGCCAGTTTCTTCGCTGGAGCTATTGTCAATGCCTTTGCACTTAATATTCCTATGCTAATTATTGGTCGATGCTTGCTTAGAGTTGGCATTAGATTTGGTAATCAAGTCGATCCACTGCTTCAACTTTCAGATTTCTTTTACTTCTTTTAACCTTACCATAGTTTGCTATTTAGCACCATTTACGACAACATTCTTGTAGGCAGTTCCGTTATACCTCTCAGAGATGTCACCGCCTAATTGATAGTCCATCCCAACATCCCACCACCTATTGTAGCAGACATGGTTGTTGTTGTTGTTTTCTTTTTAGTTTTATGGTGTTTGACTTACTGGAGATTTGCCCACACGTGAAGCCATAACTTCATGATGCTTGGAGCCTATAAATAGGCTTGAGATTTGTAAGCTTATAAACAGGCTTGAGGTTTGTAGCATTCTGCAGAGAAAAACAAAGCAACAAAGCTCAATACACATAGAGTTTTCAGTGAGTCTTATGGTCTTAATCACATCCACAGAGCTGTATGAGGTAAAAATAGAGCAATAAATTTTGCGACTTGCTAGAATTGTGATCATATTCTAGCGGGTGAAAAATTTGAATGATTGTAAGAAAATTTCTCCACACATATAGTGAAAATTTTACTAGCTTGGCCTATGGTTTTTCTTTTCCTCTAATTGTTTAGGAGGTTTTCCACATAAATTTCGATGTTCTTATTTTTCTCTGGCATTTGTGGTAATTCTTCAATTTTACCGTGGTTATTATTTCTGGTGGATTTGGTCGTTAAGTAATTATTGGAAGTAAAGGTGATAATGGTAATTCAATATTTACCAGCGCTATTAACTTTTTTTACCGTCGATAATTTTATTTTGCTTTTAACATTGAAATTTTGTTGTGGGGCTCACTCGAGATTAGAGTATAAATCTCAACAACCGGTATCAGAGCTTTGAGTTCGGCAGATCCAGGAGCTCGACATAGTTAACGACGGGATAATGATCAAGTTAACAGATTCAAATTAGTCAATGTGGAAATCCAGAATGGAGGATTACCTCTATTGTAAAGACCTCTAGGATCTAATTAAAGGTGACTGTACTAAGCCACAGGATATGACCGAGAAGCAGTGAGACAAATTAAAGAAGCAGACATTGGGTACAATACGCCAATGGATAGATGGTAGTCTGTATAACACATGAAGAATGAAAAAGATCCCTAAGTTCTCTGAAAGAAATTAGAAGGTATGTACGAGGCTACCAATGCTCAACGAAAAGTGTTCATGATCAGAAAACTCATGAACTTGAAGCTGTCAGAGGGATGATTAGTTACACAACACTTGAACGACTTCGAAGGACTTGTCACTGAGTTAGCAATTACTAGTATGTCCTTGGATGACGAGATGCAAGCATGCCTGCTGTTGGGATCTCTGGCAGATAGTTGAGATACTCTTGTTGTATCTCTAAGTAACTCAGCGTCAAATGGTGTGGTAATGATGTCTATGGTAAAGAATAGACTACTCAAGGAAGAACTACGAAGAAGAGGCGTTGCCAGTACTAGTTCACAAGCCCTTGTCACAGAGAATAGGGGCTGGAGCAAGAGTAGAGGTCAAAGGCATGGAAAGTTCAGGGATAGATCCAAGTCCAGGGAGAAGAGATAGTGTTACCATTATAGTAAGATGGGTCATCTTAGAAGGAATTGCTATATGCTCAAACAAGAGAATGCAAACCAAAATCAGGAGAATGAAAAAAAATATCTACTACAGTCTTGGTGGAAGATGGCGAGGTAACATTAGTTTCTCATAATGCAAATTGTTGTCATGTTGTAGATGCAGATAATGAGTGGATAGTAGACTCTGGTACTTCATACCACTGTTTCCAAAAAGGGAATACTTTACTACTTATAAACCAGGAAATTTTGGCACTATTAAAATGGGAAATCATAGTGTCTCATAAATAGTGGGATCAGTAACATCTGTATAAAGACCAGTGTCGGGTGCACATTAACACTCAACGATGTGCGGCATATTCCCGATCTACGGTTGAACCTGATTTCTGGTGATGTGCTGAATAAGGAAGGTTATCACCATCATATGGGTGACGGTAACTGAAAACTCACCAAAGGATCTTTGGTGGTGGCGAAAGGAAGATTATGCTGCTCACTGTACAAGACACATGCGGTGATATGTGCGGGTCAACTTAATGCAGTTAAGGATGATGCTTCACTAAATTTGTGGCACAGGCGGCTGGCGCATGTAAGTGAAAAAGGTTGAATATGTTGGCTAAGAAGTCCCTCATCCCACTGGCCAAAGGTAAAATAAATCCTTTTGATTATTGTTTATTTGGGAAGCAACATCGCATGAAATTTCAGAAGAACTCAAGATGGAGAGACAACAAATTGGAGTTGGTACACTCTGACGTATGCGGTCCCATGGAGGATGAATCTCTTAAAGGTAACAGATACTTTCTTACCTTTATTGATGATTTCTTACAAAAAACATAGATATATTTGTTGCACACAAAGGATCAGGTATTCCAACATTTTCAACAGTTCCACGCGATGGTGGAAAGGGAGACTAGGATGCCATTAAAGTGTCTGCGCAATGACAATGGTGGTGAATATATCTCTAGGGAGTTCAGAGATTATTGAAGTAAGCACTGTATCAAGCATGAAAAGACAATCCCTGGTACACCTCAGCATAACGGCTTTGCTGAACGGATGAATCGCACCATTATTGAAAGAGTCAAATCCATGCTCAAAATGGCAAACTTAACTAAGTCAATTTGGGGAGAAGCTGTCAGTACTGCTATCTATCTAATCAACCGACTACCCTCAGTACCTTTGAACTTTGACATTCCGGAGAAGGTCTGGACAAGTAGGAATATTTCATACTCTCACCTAAGGGTATTTGATTGCAAGGCATTCATGTATGTTCCGTAAGAGCAGAGATCAAAACTTGATAACAAGTCGATGCCTTGCATATTTGTTGGTTACGGAAACAAAGAATTTGGCTATAGGTTATAAGATCCAATGGAAAAGAATGTTGCCCAGAGCTGAGTGTTGCGGTCTAAACAGAACAATATAAATTAAATTCTATCGAGACCAATTAGAGGCAAGTGCACCCCGTCGACAAGT
>JANZXR010000008.1:3212744-3233731 GCA_027575705.1 Erythroxylum echinodendron | reverse complement strand
CACCAAATGAACATTTCTCAAGAAACTCTTTTCTGATGTGGAAGATCAGTCAAAACTGCGACCACAGAGCATACTCAAAATTTTCAAAAAAAATACACCTTGGCTCTGATACCAATTGTTGGAAATTTAGACCTTCCAAACTCACTCTTAAGGATATTTTATAGTCAAAAAATAACAAAAAATAGAGAAATAATAACAACAAAAGAAATTTACGTGGAAACTCCCAAACTGGAGAAAAATCACAGGCACCAAAAAATTCTTACAATCACACAATTTTTTCTCTCACCTAATATCTCAATACACCAATATACCCACAAAGAAATACCCAAAACAAATCCTCCAACTCTCACCTCAAAAGAGGAATGTAACTAGAGTCAAATTTGTCATACAAATCTTTGACTTTAGATTGGTGCACTAGCCAAGAAGGTAACACCTTCCTTATATAATCAAGAGCCTTACTCTAATTGTTTTTTCTAATCAATATGGGACAAATAAAGGAGCCAAAATTCAACATATGCCACCTTAAACGGGGAATTTTCTTACTGTTTGGGGTTTGATTCTTATCATGAGTGCATTCGTCTTCCTCCTGCCAGAAACAAAGCGGGTTCCGATCGAGGAGATGCATCTACTCTACGAAAAGCACTGGCTCTGGAAGCGCATAGTGAAAAAATGACGATGATATTGGAGAACCGGATCGATCAAGACGGTGACAGGCTACGTCGAAGTATTTCTAACGAATTTGGCGTGTTCGATGTGCTTTCTTGTTCACTTGACCTCAACTCCGGAAGGATTAGTTCAACAAATGTTAGCTTCTCTTAGCCCGTATCTGCCCAAGTTCAATACTATATTTAAGTATTAAGTTATGCACTTTCCTTATATATAAATAACCTTTTAATTGAGATTTCTTATTTTTCTAATCATTTAAATATATTTTAATTCAATTTTATTTTTTACTATTATTCTTTTTCTAGAAAATTAGACGGAGTTATATTATCATTATTATTTAAATATTGGGCAAAATCATTCTAAATTCTGTAATTTTTTAAAAAAGAAAATTGGTTTATTTATAAAGAATTCTTATTTTTACTATAGGATAAACAGGTGTATGTTTAACATGATAAAAGAATAAAGTTACTTGAAACTTCTAAGACTTTCTAGTCTTTTTCAATTAAATATTAACATTTTATTAAATAAAGATGATAAATACTTTTAAGTTTTTTTTCTCTGTATTTTAAGTAAGAAAAATAATTATATTGGTTAGAAATGGAAAACTTTATTTACAAATTCATTTAAATATCTTCTTAAATTATTTAAAAATAGTAAAAGGAGAATTCTACCTAACTCATTATATTTTACATAATAATACCAATAAATTCCAAAATTTAACGTCTTTCTATAATTTTTTTAAAATTGTTATTAAGTTACGAAAATTAAATACCAGGGAGAGAAGGGGGACAAGGGTGACGTCATGTCACCAGTTAAAGCTAATAAGCTGGTGGTGGAATGGGTATTGGACGCTGCAAGTGTCCACTGACAATGGTGGAACGGTCGAAAGGCTTTGAGCTTTGGAGTTGTTAGGTCCTCTGGTCAATGTCTCAACATCTTCAGGTACTGAAATTTCAATTATCTCAGCTTCCTTACTTGGCAGTTTCTTCTTAAGGTTTCTTATGCTACTGGGATTCTGTGAATCATGTGAAGAAACTTTCATGAATGCTCATTGTCTGGATGTTAACAACGAGAAGAGAGGGCTTTAAAGCTTCCAGGAGTTCTCCCCTTTGGTCCTTTGTCAATCTTCGTTGACCCTTTAAAGAGATTTGTGATGTTGAGTGTTGAGGGTTTTAATCTGGGTGTTGTCCTTTATCACCACTTTTTTGTTCTTCTTCTTCTTTTTCCACCATTCCAGATGATTCACTTTGGTTATTCATGTAGTTTTCAAGTTTCTGTGACGAATAATTGGCTGTAATTTGATCAAACTTTCCTACTTTGTTTTTGTTTTAGAAGTTTGCTATATACAAACAAACCTGCTTATTTTGGTGATTGCTCTTAAATTTCCCTTTTCCTTTTTTGGCAGCTCACGATTCCAAAGCGGGACGCCACTTTTTGAGGGCTGTTGGTTCTCTGTCTTGCAATTGACTAGCTGATCTTTCCCTTGTTTCATTGGAGACTGTCAGGCCTAAATCTTATGGATATTCCTGCTGCATTTGAGAGGTTATATCTCACTGGATTATGGAGGTTGCTGCGGTTTTTTACTACGGTTGTCACTGTTTTCGTTCTTTACCAGATTTTTGTACTTCCACATGGTAAAATATGGTCTCTATCACCAGCGAGCAGGAGTCTAGTAATTACATTCGTTAAAAACACTACCATTTCTACCATTTCCAACACGTTAGAATCAATCGAAATGTCAGAAAATGATACTTATTCCTCCGATAAGGAAGCAGAATTTCTTGATGAAATTGAAATAGAATATAAAGACAACAATTCCAATTTGGTGTCCAATAAAAATGAGAACGATGAGTTTGCTTTGAAGGTGGCTGCAGAACATGGAAAAAGTTCTATGATGGGTTATGATACAAGCACAGATGATGCCGCCATTCAAGCAAAAGGTATGGAAAGTAAATATAGTCACTCCAAGAAGGTCGTGCAAGTAGTAAATATTGAAGCAGTATCAGGTTTAAAGATTGGAGGAGCTGAACGCCGTACTAACATCTGGCCTGCTGAATCAAGAATTTCTTCAAATAGCAAGGGTGGAGATTCAAGAACCCATGACATATTATCTGTTAATCTAACTTCATCAGTCAGTGATTTCTCTGTGAAAAAAGAATCTGCAAATAATAAGCTGCTACACAGAGCTTCACTTGCTTTTTCTTCGCCAAAGAGGTCAGTGAGACAGCCAACATCAATATCCCAGATGAATTCGTTATTACTTCAGGGCCTTGTTTCTTCTCATTCTATGGTACATTTTAAACCTGTTTTAAGTAGTAGACATTGGGGCATGTTAAATGCACTATGACTTACCTTTTTTTGTTGGTGATAGAGGCCATGGCGTTCTTCTGCACGTGATCTTGAAATTCTATCTGCAAGAGCGAAAATAGAAAAAGCTCCTGTTATGAGAAACATTCCAGGACTTTATGCTTCTGCTTTTCGAAATTTTTCTGTGTTCAAAAGGTGAGCCTTTTTAGTTTCGTTGTTCTAGACCCATGCATTCATGTCTAATTTGTCTGTAACATTTTTACATTATAGGTAGTCCATATGATATTTTTGGCAGTGCCATATCCTACAGTTTTAGGGGTACCATATGTGTTGAATAAGAGTTTGTATTCCATACATTTTCCAGTCAGATAACATTTTCGTTACTTCTGCCACCTAGTTAAAAAAAAAAAAAGAAACTTGTTTAACCATATTCTAGCTTTCCTTTATGTTTCAAGTAATCACAAACCTAAAGAATTCTGCTGCCTGCAGTTGATGCAACTCTATTTTTGGGGGATAACATAAGCTAATAGTTTTATCCTTCTTCCGAGCTTCATGGTTATGCACATTTTAGATGAAGCAGGCAAATCTGGTTCACGATTTCATCTATATTTTCACCTACAAATATTTGTTGAGTTGTTTGTTTCATGGAATATATGTAGCAGTCCCAGTCTTTTGGTGACTGAGTTGGAGGATATTGATATTGTTCTGACCCCCGTGGGTAAGTACATTGACTGCCAGATCATGCACAAACAGCTCAGCAGAGTGACCATCTCTGTATTCTCTTATACTTCATCTCTGGCATACCTTGGAGAATATTTCGTATAGCTGATTCAGCTTGGACTTAAATGGTTGTCATGTTCAGGAGACTGAGCTTGAATTTAAATGGTTGTCATGTTCAGGAGTTATGAATTGATGGAACGTATTCTGAAAGTTTATATCTACAAGGAAGGAGAGAAGCCTATATTTCATCAGCCAAAGATGAGGGGGATATATGCATCAGAAGGATGGTTTATGAAACTAATGGAGGGGAGCAAGAAGTTTGTTGTTAAGGATCCTAGGAAAGCTCACTTGTTCTACTTGCCATTTAGTTCAAACAAACTACGAAGTGCACTATTTGGTCAAGAATTTCAAAGCCCAAAAGACCTTGAACAATATTTGAACAATTATGTGGGTTTAATTGCCAAAAGGTATAGTTCCTGGAACAGAACAAGAGGAGCAGATCATTTTCTTGTTGGCTGTCATGACTGGGTATGTTTCCAGTTCCTTTTGTTTAACAGATCTAGGTTTATGTTTATATGATTGCCAAACGGATTAATGCTAAAACTTTTACTTTTAAAGCAAAATTTGTGTCAGTCCTTGAGCTTTGACTAAGTGCCAATGATTAGTCTTTGATAAATTTATGATCATCAAACCTCGCTTGCCTTGTTTCAGCTAGGGATGTAAGAGTCATTGAGTTAATACCATTTCATCACTTTCAGAAATTTGAAAATGTTATAACCATAAGCGAAGCTGTGTGGTGGAACTGCTATAATTGAGCTAAAGCATATCATGCAGCCTTTGATAATATGTAGAAACTCATTTAATGTCCAATTGATTTTAGGCCCCAAAATTCACAAGGCAACGTATGGCGAACTGTATCAGATCTCTCTGCAATGCAAATGTTGCTAAAGGCTTCAAAATAGGCAAGGACGCTACACTTCCAGTTACGTACATACGATCTGCTGAGATCCCGCTAGAATATGTTGGAGGGAAGCCTTTGGCAGAAAGACACATTCTGGCCTTCTTTGCAGGAGGTATGCATGGTTATTTACGACAAATCCTGCTATGGCATTGGGGAAATAAAGAGTCCGATATGAAAATTTTTGGCCCCATGCCTCGTGATGCTGAAGGCAAAAGAATATACAGAGAATATATGAAAAGCAGCAGGTATTGCATATGTGCCAGGGGTTACGAAGTTCACACGCCTAGAGTTGTTGAGGCCTTATTATACGAGTGCATTCCAGTCATCATATCGGACAATTATGTGCCTCCATTTTTTGAGGTATTGAACTGGGAGGCATTTGCTGTGTTTGTTCAAGAGAAGGACATCCCAAATTTGAGGAGCATTCTGCTCTCAATTTCAGAGGAGAAGTACCGTGCGATGCATTTACGAATTAAATTGGTGCAAAAACATTTTCATTGGCACAAAAATCCTGTGAAATATGATCTGTTCCATATGATACTTCACTCGATTTGGTACAACAGAGTTTTTCATGTTGGGAGCAGATGAAGCTGTTAAAAAGGCTCAGATGTTCATGGTCCTGGATGCAGAAAAAAAGTGACAGGAATCATTTTGAAGTGCTGGAACAAGCAATTATGGCTTTGCTGGCCAATATTTTTGCATCCCATGGCTACTTGGCAGAGACATTTCAAGGAAAAACAAAAAAAATAGGGACCATTTTGTGCATTTATGGGTGGCCAACCATGATATTCCCTCTTGCTAATTCACACATTAATTTTTCTCTTTCACCGTAATGCTTGATCAAAATCTGTAAATGGAATCCCCAAAAACCCTCTGGCCTTTTTTTGACATAGAATTGTATTTGCTAGTGCATTCATAGTAGCTTTGATGCATTCATAGTAGCTTTGTGGTTGTGAATAATCTTACAAATCATTTAGCTAATGAATCATTTCCATAACCAAAATTTAGTAATTAAAATTCTGAAGTATTATTCAATAATTAAAATAATAAATTGATCCAATCGTTTTAAATTAGTTTATTTTTCAGTTTAACTTATTTTAAAAACTCTTGTTGTTAAAAAATATATTAATTAATTTGTTAGTTTTGTAAATTAATTAATTATATATATTAAAATAAGTAAACTCATTTTTATTTACCAAGTTTTAATTAAAATTTAAATATTTTGATAAAATAAATAAATAAATTTTTATTTAATTATTTTTTAGTTGGAATTTAAATTCTTTGACAAATAAAGATGATATTTTTTAATCATCTATTTATTTTTTAATTTTATTTAATTGTTAATAATTTTTAATAGTTTAATATTAATTAAATCTTTCAATCTTAAATATTTTGTCTATCAATTGAAAATATTGGTTTGAATTTTAAAACATGAATAAGTTAAATAAATACTATTTTGGAATAATTGTGAATTTTATTACTTTAGCTTGGACACTTAAAAATTAAATTTTTAAAAAATTAAACTTTGTTTCTATTGCTGCTTTTTATGCAATTTAAATTTAATGGAGAAAATATCAGAATATTAATGCAATGTTTATGGGCTAATAATTACATTCACAAGCGCAACCGGAGAAGTGGTCCTCAACCTGTACAAACGGTGCAGCGGATGGACCCAACCTCTCGCTGTCCGGCTGTCTTAATAAATAAAAACATTTAAAAACAAGGAACAGCTGCTGATCAATGGACACGGGTGTCCATAATCCATATCCATCCATAATAAATTTCTGTTTTCAAAAAGTTTAGAAATCAATGGCTGAACTGAAATTAAAGAAAAACAGACCATGAAGCAATGTAACTTTCTCTTTTTCATTTTCCAATTTCTTTTCTTTTAGTAACCGAATCTTCCATTCCATGTCCACCCTGCTAATCTCTTTATTAAAACCAAAGTCAGAGATTTTAAAGGTGAGCTTCACAAGCTAAAAAGTTCATTACTTTTTTCCTCTTCCTCTTGTCCGTTTCTTGCTTCTGGTTACTCGCTTAGGAGGTTTGTTAAGAGTTTCTTTGACTCGTCAGCATCTTTTGCTTGTGCTTAATGAGTAGCCATTTACTTGGCTGCTGAGAAAATGAAATTGGCACGCTTAGATTTTTACTTGGTTTCTTAGCTGCCAAATACTAAATGTTCATTTCTTGATTATGTTCCGGTTTATTTTAAGCGATGAATTTCAGTAACAGTAGTAGATAGTGATGTATTTCCTTTGTCTGATTATTGCAAGAACTCTCTGACTCTGTTTACTGTAATTGGGGTTGTTTTTTTTTCTTTATTACTGGTTTTAGCTTTTACAATTCTATCTTGTTCTTTCTAAGTGACTCTTCGCATCTATGCTCAATATTTACTTTCTCCATTTATAATAATGATTGCAGCTGGGTCGAAAGTTTTCGGCTTTATGATGTTCATCCGTTTCATCTTCAAAAGAGTATCACCTCGCTGCCTTCTGAACCTTATAACTGTTACTTTTGATTCCAAGTTCAATTCCATACTTTTTTCTTTTACTGCTATGGATTTTTGTATGCATACTTGCTTTATTTTTCCTCTTCATTTTCTGTTTTTGTTGGATTCTGAAATTTTGCTGACCTGTTTTGGTTCACTTCGTTATGTAGCATTCAAAAAAATGGGTTAGTTCCTTCTGAAGATGGGTTTGTGAATTTGGGATTTTGTGCAAAACTAGTGAGTTCCCTGGCATGGAGTTCTGCATTCAACTGCATAAGAAAGCGCCGAGATGGCTGCTTTTGATAGTGATTATAGCTATCACTCACTTACTGTTCCAGTCCCTATTGCTTCCGTATGGGAATGCCCTTCAATCTCTGCTTCTCCATACCAGCAATCGAGCATACGATGAAAACATCCTCTCACTTATGCAATCTTCTGCAAATTCTGTAATGGTTCGAAACACTCTTGCTTTTGATTCATCAACCATGTCAAACTTTTCTGTACTTGCGGAGGTGGTAAACGATTCTAACGATTCTACAATAATTGGAGTTATTGGACATAGTGTGGCATCAAAAAGAAACAATGGCTCAACAGAGGACGCTTCTTTATCTGAGGAGGAGAGGTTGGGCAATCCCGCTGAGCTTGTGGATGATGGAAAAATTGATGATGATTTTGAACCTGAGCTTGTCGTGACTGAAAATGAGGCCTCTGTATTAGAAAGTGCCAAAATTCAACAGAGTAATTCCGACTTGGAATTGGTAAATGTTGCACCAAAGATGAACAATGGGTCAACAGAGAAAGCTTTTGCATCTGATGAAGAAAGGCCTAGCAATCCCACTGAGCTTGTAGTTGAGAGAGAAGTAGATGATGATTTTGTATCTGATGTTGTGATAGCAGAAAATGAACCCTTTATATTAGATAGTGACGGACGTCAACATAGTAAGCCTGACTTGGAATTGGTAAATGAAGCCAGGGATGGCCCAACGTTTAACGAGAGTATGAAAACAAACTCTGAAACTTCATCAGATGGTATGCTATTGGAGGACCCAAGCCTAGCTCATAAGGACGTTGAGCTCGTAAGCATTACTTTAGGATCCCCTCCAGTAGGAAATCTAACTTTGGCAAGAAAGGTCACCTACTTGAAGCAAAATGAGACTTTCAGTAATTATACTGTTCCACTGAATTACCTTGAAAGTGCAAAAAATGATTCTGCCGTTGTTGGTAATTTTAGGAAGAGAAAAATGAGGTGTCAGATGCCTCCAAAATCAATAACAACAATGGATGAGATGAACCAAATACTATTGCGACACCGTCGGTCCTCACGTTCAATGGTATAACCTGGTGTGCAATAGCATAATTTTTTAGTTCTCTATTTTTTGAAAAAATTCAGCATTTTGTATTTGAATGCAGAGACCAAGATGGTCCTCTGCCCGTGATCGGGAGATCTTGGCTGCAAAGATGGAGATTGAAAACGCTCCTACCTTGAAGAATGATCAGGATCTGTATTCTCCTCTATTCCGAAATGTCTCAAAGTTTAAGAGGTAAGCCTAGTTAAGGGCATGGATAACCAATGCATTAAAGGTTCCTAGACGAATAAATTTTTTAAGCTGTATATATTGTGGAAGTGAAAACGAAAGGAAACAAAAGGGAAGAGAAGAAATACGACTAGGCAATTTCTTTGTTCCACCTATATTTAGGGACCAAGTTGTTGAATCTATATAAAAATAAGTCAAATACGTCAGTTATTGTATCTGAATATATGTTAGTCCCACTGTTATCTTTTCCACTGAAGTTCAATATGTATATGAAATGCTGTTGAAATTTAACAGAGATGAATTGTTGGTTTTGAGCTGTGGCTTAGATGAGGTGAATTGGTCTTCATCCAGCAGCCTACTAAAATTGGTCTGGCAATTCTGATATTAGGTTGTGGCTAGCATAGAGAATAGAGAAGTGAGTTGTTTGACCTCACCAATTACCTGAAAAATAAATCTCTTGTGCTCTCATCTAATTGAATAGCAATTTATAGTTCTCCTTGATTATTCATATTTAATATTATATCCGCTTGTTCTCCAGTGCAGTCTAATTCTAGGATTGCCCGTAAACATACATTTCCCTAAGTAGGTGTGAATTCAGAGTTTAAACATTGCACTTACAGGAGTTATGAGCTCATGGAGCGTGTACTCAAAATCTACATCTATAGAGAAGGAAAGAGACCAATATTTCATGTACCCATTCTGAAGGGGCTGTATGCTTCAGAGGGATGGTTTATGAAACTGATGCAAGGAAATAAGCATTATGTTGTCAAGGACCCAAGAAAGGCTCACCTCTTTTATATGCCATTTAGTTCACGAATGCTAGAGTACTCTCTTTACGTACGCAATTCTCATAATAGGACAAACCTGCGGCAACATTTGAAGGAATACTCTGAAAAAATTGCAGCTAAATATCGGTTTTGGAACAGAACAGGTGGGGCAGATCATTTTCTGGTTGCTTGCCATGATTGGGTAATGCATACTTTGTCTCCTTTTCTTACTCTTACTTGCTTATGAAGCTTGGTATTATCGTAGATACTGACAATATTAAGATGTGGATGGAAGTTTAGGGCTTCTAAAAGACAGATACCCTTGGAATGATTCAACCATAATAGGCAAAGGGAATGAGTCTAACAAAACTACTTGTCACAAATAACATCATCTTGTTTATATCTATTCTCTTTTGCTAACTGTTCCATGTTTTATAATGCTTGAGTTTACCAGGCTCCATATGAAACTAGGCACCACATGGAACACTGTGTCAAAGCCCTCTGCAATGCTGATGTTACTGCAGGCTTTAAAGTAGGGAGGGATGTCTCTCTTCCTGAAACATATGTGAGGTCAGCTAGGAATCCTCTTAAAGATTTGGGAGGAAAACCAGCTTCTAGAAGAAATATTCTTGCTTTCTATGCCGGAAATATGCACGGCTATCTGCGCCCGATCTTGTTGAAGCACTGGAAAGACAGAGAACCTGATATGAAGATTTTGGGTCCAATGCCTCCGGGTGTTGCTAGCAAAATGAATTATATCCAACACATGAAAAGCAGTAAATATTGTATCTGCCCTAAAGGTTATGAGGTCAACAGCCCACGAGTGGTTGAAGCAATCTTCTATGAGTGTGTACCTGTAATTATATCTGATAACTTTGTCCCGTCGTTTTTTGAGGTCTTCAATTGGCAGGCATTTTCAGTAATACTAGCAGAGAAGGACATTCCCAACCTGAAAGAAATATTATTGTCAATACCAGAAGAGAAGTATCTTAAGTTGCAACTTGGGGTCAGAAAGGTTCAACGACATTTTCTTTGGCATGCTAAGCCAATAAAGTATGATATCTTTCACATGACACTCCATTCGATTTGGTATAATAGAGTTTACCAGATAAAACCTAGATGACGTGTCTCAAGGAGCAAGCAGATGAGAAACAGAGACCGAAATGTAAATGAGAACAAAATCTTACCTTCTTCTTTTCTTGGTCGAAGATGCAGAACGAGGATCTTTGTTAGATGTGACAAGATCGTTTGAAGAAGCTTGTGTTTTATGAGAAAACTGGGATTTCTGCTGTACATATCTTCCTGTAAAGTTTTCTTGTAGATGAACTCAAAACATGGGTAGAGCTAGATGCTGTAATCGTGGGAGCTCTTGTTGAGCATTCTACCCTTGACTGATAATATTTAACTAGACTACACAAATGCCCTTAGCTCTGCAAACACAAAGCACATCTGATTACCTCAACTATGTAAGATCACCAGATTGGTACACTTAAGAGAGTCCTAGCTGAAGAAGTCCTGCGGTACCCCTGAAAAAAACAACCTAAACCTTGTAAGATCTTTTCCTCACTGGACCGGGCCATGTACTTGGCAAATTCCATTCGAGTCTGCAAGTGGCAACATATGGTTGCGTGCCATTTCCCTGCTGTTGCAATGCCCACTTGCTCTGGTTTCGCGATTTTTCATTTTCGCGTATTCATTATAAAGTGCAAAGCACAAAGACGACACATCCTGCTTAGAGAGAAATTGGAAGCCCACTCCAGACAAGCACATGTTAGTTACTCAGGAACTCTCGGTTTTCACGTAACTTCACCTAAAAGATCTCAATTTTGGAAACTGAACTTTGTTTGAGTTTCCACTTCGTGGATTCTGGGGTCAAACCCTAACCGGGCACGTGTCTGTGTTCTAGTCGGACAATCTTCCGGCGGGTCCCGCCATCATATCCGCACTTTCCTTAGAATCTTAACCTTCATCAAAATGACTACACGCGTACCGTCTTAAACACTGACTTGTCTCACCGCGGCAGCTCCAAATCTCCGATGTGATTGGTACCATGGAACAAAATAAACAATTTAAAAAGAGAAAAATGGGATCTTGAAGGCCAACAAAGTTATGGTGATATAATATGTAAGAAAAGCGACCCTTCAAGGTGGGGCCTTTAGGCAGATTGAAGAGAAATAACCAGAAAAGATAATGATCATCTATTGCTCCATTCCGTTTCATGACTCTTCCTCTTATTCGGTTCGCCATTTGTTCCCATATATGTATTTAATGTGCTCCTTTTCTTCTTTTTATCCAATTCTTGATCCTTTTTCTCCTTTTTTTCTTTTGAATTTCAAATTTTCAAACTTTTTTATTGATTCCTTGGGAATGGGTGCTGCTCAAGATACTCGTCACTTCCTGCCCTCTATAAATTGAATGGGTTCTGATTCTAAGGGGTTATCTGTCTGTGGGTTGTCCAACTTTGATCTTGCAGATTGTGTGGCGTTGGCCGCCGTTTGGAAATCTCATTTGTGTAAGCTAGTTTCTTGGATTCGGGATTTTGTAATTTTGCGTTTCTTGTTGGATCAGACGAGTGGTTTGATTTGTTATAGTTGATCACAGGTTTATTCACCCAAAGTTCTTATCTGGATCTTATAGATTTGGTTTTGAGTTTGATTTGCAGTGTTTGTTTTTTTCGTGGTCTTTCTTCCCATTTTCTGGACTGCTTGTTGCATTGAAGCAGAATAGCTCATTGTTCAGTGTAGTCTTTAAAATTGGATGATGCATTGGTTTTAAGTTGCTTTAGCTCCTACTGGGATTTGCTTTTTAAAGTATGAATTTGAGAGGCCCTTTTGCTTCTTCTCAATGCTTGAGTTGCCACTGATTTGATTCGGTGTTAGGAAAATGCTTCATTCCAACGAACTTCTTCAAATGAATTCCGAACTTTATGAACATAGTTGCATCATAGATTTGACCTATTTGGCTGTGGTCCTTAAATATTATTCAAATTGTTTCATTTGATGTCGCAAGTATCCACATGTTTACCCGAAGTTCACCTGGAAGAGTAGCTTCTCTTGGCTTAATTCATAGATGTCGTTAGCCTGATAACTTTTGTCCCTTGGGAAAAGCTGTCTTTCTACCTTAGGAAAGTGCTTCTCCTTATGGTGACGGTGAGACTATAAGCCTGATAGAAACCATATGGAAGAACACATTTAGGTGTTTCTTTTTCACAGTACTGGTTGACTGTACTTCGTGGACAATGTATATTCTCTAGTTGTTATCTAATTTTGGTGTTATCACAGGTTAAGAGCATCTAATGGGAGATTTGTGTCTTGATGATGTGATAACTGATAATCCGTCAAGTGTAAGGAAGATCTTAGTTGTTTACATTGGTTAAGTATTATGCTATTGTTGCATCTTCTTGATGTTTAAGCTGAAAGTTTCTATTTTCTTCTTGTGATTCAAGTCAAACCAGATTGGGAATGTGTTTAATGACTATTCTCGTGTGGAAGAAAATAGTTACCAAGGCAGGCATGTGGTGAGACTAATCCTAAACTGTATATTTGTTTTTTGTTTGAGTGCTCCTGGTTGTATGTGTGCATGTATATCAGATTTTTAAACTCATGAAAATGCGAAGGATTTTAATATTGTGTTTCTCTTAATTTTAATTTCCATTTTAAGTTTGTTATGGCTTCTGAAGAGAAGAGGAATGAATATTTGGGTTGAATAAGAGAATTGCTTTGCTAAATGTTTTATTTTTTCTTTTCCAAATCAGGTTCATGTTGATGCTGTAACTAACACAGGTTTCCTAATTGATTCTTTTGGTTTGCATTCGTCACTGGGTGATATTTTTTCCCATCTGTGGACGTTGACTGCTTATATAAGTCATCAATTCGTTGACTTCATAGGTGAATTTTCTATTTGATTGCATGCTTTTGTATCTGAAAAATTCCTGATGCATTTGCTTAGAGAGTTTTGTTGCTACAGGGGATCTGGTATTTCATGATATTGAGGAATATTCAAACAATTTGGCGCCTGGTTCTTCAAGACCATTTTCAAGATCTTCAGACCATGGCGTCTGTAAATCTTATTTTGAAGGGTATTTATCCTCTTCTAACTCAAGGCCTGGATTCTGTGGAAGAAAACCCCAAGACAAAAGGAAAGAGTTATCTGTAAGTACAAGACATGCTGTGAGAAATAGCAGTTACTGTCATGGAGCCATCTACTTCTTTATTCAAGGGTATTCATCCATGAATCTTGACTTCTCCGTGACATAAAATACGAATTCTTTCTTCATATTAGCCATGTAGATAAAGTTTTTGTATGATGCAAATTTTAATTGCAACTCTTATATTGATAACTTCACCAGTCACCTTTTACGAATTAAATTATGAAAATTTATATTCATATACTACTCTAATTTTATTAAATACTCGTTTTCAGTAGATACTAAGGATCTGAATCACTAATGATAAAATGCAATGGTCATTTTTTATTCTGAAAGTGTTGAAGACGACGTATAATGTGGTAATTGGAAGCTATACTACTAATATACTACTTCATAATATCTTCATTTCCATGCTTCTTTCTTTCTTTTTTTTTGTTTTGGTGGCCTTCATTGTGCTTCTTAGTGAATGTAGATCGATGCTTCCTTTGTTTGGTCTTCGTCTTGCCTGGAATTTGGCATTGGCCTGTTGGAGATGCTCATTCTACTACATCAGATGCACTCAAATTCAAGTTCGTAGGTAAAGGAGTTAGTTTTATTGTTTGCAGTATTGTGGGTTTAATTCTGTAGAAGGCTGGAGTCCAGGTGTTAAGATTTTGTGAACATATTCCTTTTAGAGAATAATATTTTGGCATTTTCAGCATTGCTTCTCGAGTATATAAAACGTTGCATGGTTCGTCTGGTGACATTGGATGGTTGCAACATACTCCTGGAATGGATCCTGTGGAGGATGGTACACCTAGATTTATAGAACTGCTTACCAAAATAAGGTACTCGTCTTTGTAATTTGTTGTTCCCATCCTAATCGGAGGCATGTGTCTTCTTTTGTTTAATTCTGTAAAACTCGTTAATCTTCTTTTGATGAAAAAATGCAGTTATATGTAGTGTTGAGCGGTGAATCATAAATGACCTTGAAAGTTCATAAGATTTATTTGATAAAAAATAATTCTTCTTAAATTTAAAAGGCATAATTATGCCTTTTCCAAGAAAGCCTCTGAATATTGCAACCTTTGGAAGCATTCTTCCTTAGTGACTACACTTGGGTGGCTTGAGAAACTTGAATCCTTTCCTGTTAGTGGCCATATTTCTAGATGGTAAAATTTCTCTGTGTTTTTACATCAGGAATGGAGAGCACACACTTCCAGACTCGTATGTTTATCTGCTAATACCAGGTGTGAGAATGAAATTCTATTATGTTGTTCATTACGGTTCTTTTTGTTTTGCAAGTAAACTCCATATTTACACAAAAACTTATCTTTTTCAGGCCTTTTCAGTAATCACTCCATATTTACACAAAAACTTATCTTTTTCAGGCCTTTTCAGTAATCATAGTCCCTTGTATTTTGTGGGCACTAAGAAATTCTTTTCCAAGATGGGTCTAGCTTGTCACATTGCAAAAATTCACAGTGAGGTAACTTTGGATACGTGATGGAATTAGACTAGTGTAACTTGGAGAATCAGGAACTCCTGACATAATAATTAGCTGGTGTGGGTACTTTATTTTAATTTTTTAAAAATTCAGTCATCTTTACTTAGAAAAGGCATCTTTTTGTCAACAATGCTTCTGGAACTCTTGAAGTAACAAATTACCTTATCTTTTTGTTTGAAGGCATCAGTGCAGCAGAATGCATGGGAACTGAAGCAGTACATTGAGGAGCTTTACTGGGGTTCAGGCAAGCAAGTAATGCTGCTTGGGCACAGCAAAGGCGGGGTTGATGCTGCAGCTGCATTGTCTATTTACTGGTATGACTTGAAAGACAAAGTTGCTGGACTCGCATTGGTGCAAAGCCCATATGGTGGCACTCCTTTAGCTTCTGATATTCTTCGTGAAGGCCAGATTGCTGACAAAGAAACCCGGAGGATCATGGAACTTCTAATATGCAAGCTAATCAAGGTAATTTTCTTTTGCCTATTGATCATAGTCCATGTGTTTGCTTTGTTTCATTGATAGTTCATTTATTTGCCTTGTTTCACAAAATGAGACAACAACTACTTCAGTGATGTTTTATCAAGTTTGCCTATTGATCATGGAACTTCCTTGGTATTTTTTCTTGAGACTTCTCACAACTTGCTTATCCATTGCATCTGCCTATGTTGATCATTAGACTTTGCTGCATGATTTCTTAGTTGCATTTGAACCTTACATGGTTCACCTTCTCTGATTTTATTATGCAACAAAAAATTCATTATAGGGTGATATTCGAGCATTGGAAGATCTAACTTATGAAAGGCGTCGAGAATTCATCTTGAATCACAGGCTTCCAAAAGAAATTCCTCTTATCTCCTTCCACTCAGAAGCAAGTGTAGGCCCAGGTGTCCTTGCCACAATGACTCACATAGCTCAAGCAGAACTTCCTTGGTTACCACTTCCAAAATTTGTGAGTGAAGAATATGACAGCGTTCTTCAAGCAGGACGCCATGTCCCTGTAGTGATTCCTTTGTCAGCTGCCATGGCTGTGTGTGCACTACACTTGCAACTTAGGTATGGGGAAAAGAGTGATGGGTTAGTGACATGCCGTGATGCTGAGGTTCCAGGTTCAGTTGTTGTTAGACCAGATAAAAAGCTTGATCATGCTTGGATGGTTTACTCGTCAAGGAAGAGAGACCCAAGTGAGCCCGAGTCTTTTGAAATGTGTGAGGCACTTTTGACTATGCTTGTCGAACTAGGCAAAATTAAGCAAGAGAATGATATGCATACATGATACACCATGCATACACGTAACAATACCTTAAAACATGATCCATTATTTCGGACTCGCCTTTTAGAAGAGTTCTTAGACTGGTGCATTGCTATGCTTTTATATTGTATTTTTTATTCTGAAACTCGAAAGTAATTGAACGAACAGAAAAAGTGTGCCACATTTGTTTCAATCAGCTCTATCATTTTGATACACCAGAAAGCATATAAATCCTTTAAACCATACACCTAGCGAGAATCAAACATTGGTAGGTAAAGGGGCAGTGCTTCTTATCAATGAGGTGTAACCATTGGTGTAGTCGTTTTTGGTCATGGTTCCTGGTATTATCATCTGATTGCTTAATTTGCAGTTTTAAGTTCCAAAAAGAGTGGTGGGATGGGGCTAGAAATCATATTACGTTCCTGTTGTTGTTTACTTCATGAGGATCGGCATCAGTTTAGCAGATAACAGAGGCCAGAGGCCTTGATACATGCATATTCTTCTGCACTTATTTAAGGCAATGGTTTCTGCAAATCCGCCCATGTATAGAATTTGAACTAAACCGTTAGCCATGTTATGCTTTATAAAGGCGGGTTCCTTGGTAGCAACATGCAACTGTTGGTTCACTACTCCCAGCAAGTATGCTTTCATGTGGCTGTCTTACCGGAGTTTGGACTTCAAATGCAGCGTCAGGATCCAATGCCACGTGTGAATACCATCTCTTGCCATATCTCTGCAGCTTTCAAGCATGAGCTGAGGGAGTGATACGCACAATTTTGTACTTCATTTTCCTGCCCACGGTGTCTGTACAGGGTCCATGAGCAATAATTCGCCTCCTGTGATTGGATTGCATTGTCGACTTAACCTACTGGCACTCTTTAGAGCCAGAAACTAGAAAGGACACTTCTAACAGAACATTTAGAAACCAAGATGGTCCGTCATAAAGCATGAAGCATATGTTCAATGCTTATGGCCTAATGGAATTCTCATCTATGAAACCATTCTAAATAAAGCGTCTTTCTGCCATTTACTGTAAGTTCATATAGACATTAAGCATCATTGAGTAGCTTTAGTGACTTTGGTTGATGGTTCACCGATGATCTCTCGCAGTTCACTAAAACTCTGCCAAGCTTGAGATTAAGATCGCCTTAAGTTCCAAAAGTTCTCTTTTTATCAATCTTCTCTTCTTAAATCAAGTATTAACAAAACACATTAGCAGGGGACACAAGTTACATACTAGGCTTGATCTGCAGGACGTGGAAGGCGAGTGCTCACAAAGTAGAGCATGTGTTTCTCACATTTAGAAAGCCCATCAAGTGTCTCTTGTAAGACTCGAACTACAATAAATTCTGGTAGGCCCAGGAGTAATGCCCTTGAACGTCTACCCAACCAACTACCCATATATCGTCATTGATGTGTGTAATGACTAAAACAAGCACTCAGCAGACTAATCAATCTAGTTCATATTGCAATTACATCCCAACTGCTGGTCTGTTTCTGAACAACGACTATGATCCTTCCAGTGTTTTTTCAACTTTACTATATGAGCTGTATGGTTAATTCCAGGGCTTCAGAAACATTGTTAGAAAGTTGATTCTATCTGGCTGAAATCTATTGTAGTTCGTTCCAGGGTTTCAGAAACATTGTTAGAAAGTTGATTCCATCTGGTTTAAATTGTAGCTCATTCCAGGGTTTCCATGAAAGTTAAGCATCGCAATGTAGAAAAGAAAAAAAATCAGGTCTAATCTGCATTTATGGCAGAAAAATAAAGTATTTTTTATTATACAATATCAGGGTTTCCCACGTCACATGGTAATAAAAACCCAGGCAGCAGGGAAACAACTTAGAGCAATAATGGGGATATAAAAGTGCAGTTATTTGACTCCTTAACAAATACTGGAGAGGAGTCATTAACAATGCCTTAAAAGAGTATGGGTGGCACATGACGGGCATGTGAAGGAAAACAGATTAAGCTTTGTCTTAACGGGTCCACCTCCATTAATGAAAATTAAGATTTGATCATGCTACAATCAACCAAACTGGCCGCCTTCGCCAACCTTTAAGTAACTTCAGAAAATTAAGGTTATATTTACCAGCGTGTTAGAAATGAAATAGAATGAAATATAATATTATTTTATTATTTAAGAGGATGATTTATAATAAAATGAAATAGAATAAGATAGAAAGGGAGAGTTTTACATTAAAAAAGAGTTACCTCCGATTTAAGGGGGTTTAAGAAAGAATGCAAATGATAAATATGTACTACTTAATATACTTTAAACAATTTTTTATAATACTAATTATACCCTCAACCTTAATAACAACCCTATTATAATACATGTTTTGTTCTATCAAGAGTAAAATAGTCATTTATTATTATTATACATATATTACATTTCATTATGTCCATCTTCTAACCAACATTTTATGAATCTTTTCATCCTTATCAAACAATAATTTTATAATACTTCACTATTTATAGTCTAGTTCATTCTATTATAAACCATTAGATTCCATTAAAAATCTAATCTAAGAAAGAAGAAACCGTAGTTCATATACCCGTAAACTTTGATCAATAAAAAGACAGTAGCTTTCATGTAGCTTGCCTTTGTATGTTGGGTTGGTCTGCCTAATTACACGGGGAGATTACGTAAAAGAAGGAAGGAAGATCTCATTTCAAGAAAGAATTGTACTTTGTTTATTTACAGGGAGTTGAATATGAACAGGAGGAATCTGCTGGTAATCCTCCTGATGTAATACAAGAAAGATACATTGACATGATCATGCATTATTTATTTATTTATTTTGGTAGGAACTGTTTAATGAAAATAATGTAAAGACCAGGGACTAGAATCGCAAAGAACTTTCTATTTTTATGTGTTTGTTTCCGTATTCTCTCGTATGCCTCATTTCAGGGAGAGGCAAGTTTCCGTTATATATGCTCTTAGAAAACTATTGAATTACTCTCCATCTATGGTTTCTTTTTTGTCTTGATTGATGTTCCTTTACTATGCTCGTGTCACTCATGACCTAATATTATTGAAATAGATCACCTTCTTGTTGGAAATTCCTGTACCCTTTTGTCTAATGAGTTGGCATTTTATTTCTTTTTTAAGAAAAATAAATTCCCCTTCTCTTAATTTCTTCGTATTTTTTAAATTCCCTTTTCAGATTTGATGCATTGTATTTCGACTAATCCCGAAGCTTAGACAGAATTAATATTTAAAAAATAAAAGTAGGTACAATAATTAAGGATGGATATATTGATGATTAATATGTAGCTAGGTATTTTATTGTTAAGTAACACTTTCTGACCTAAGCAAGTATGAGGATTATGAGTCAAAGCCTTAACTTGATGTTGAGTAGGATGCCAACTAATTTGTTTAAAACATTATTTTTTAAAAGATTACTAGAACTCGGTTTCAGCCATTTTATTTTGACTAACTTAGCTCAACCAGCAGGTTGAGTAACTGGTTAAAAAGTAGGCAAGCTCCTCTGTATAAGATTAAATCATTGTTGGATTCAGCCCTAAACTAAATCATCCCTAGAAAAACTAGACACAGATTAACCAAATTGAAAGTTGAATTTTGACCTAAACGCTGATACAGAATATTATAAATACATTAGCCTTTGACAGAAACTATGGATGGAAAGTCCAATTTTAGCTGTTGCCTGTTGGGTCCCTATCCAATAATTAAGCTTCCTGACGTTCGAGTTATGAGGCAGATGCGAGTTACCCCAAGTTCATAAATCCCATGTTTGTGCATAGCTATAAATACTATCAAAATCGATCAAGAGGAACGAATCTACAGCCATCAAAACGGTAAGAAATAATTTTTTTAAAAACCATGTTTTCACTTATTATTGTGACTCCTTACCCTAATCAAGCACAAGGGAACACCTGAAGTGTAAGAAATTATTATGGAAAGTGATGCTTTAATTGGGATTTTTTTACATACCTGTCGCAAGTTTAGTAATTATGCAGTAGAAGAAAGAATAGAAAGCTGATTTTATAATATACAGTGATCACTAATTACTATTATCTCTTAATCGTGCTTAATCCAGCTCATATATATATATATATGTACTTATATCTCTATGTGCTGACAAAATAAGAAATCATATTTTAATAGTGAACGTAGTAAACATATTCTGATTGATTCGACCTTTATGTTAAGTATATGTAAACTTTATTAAGCTATACGATATTATTTAAGTGGATGGAAACACCAAAAGACATCGATGATCCTATTATATAATAGTTTTCTTATAAATATGTGAGTTTATTTTCATATTAAAGAGTTAAGAAAGCTTTTTTTTTAGTCTTCATTATCTATTACAATTTAAGAGGGTAAGCCTACGGATGTTCCTTTGTGACTAAAAGGTCCCATATTTAAATAATAGAAATAGTCTCTTTCTAAAAATACAAAAGAAAAACTATGTATATTATAACTCTCCTTAAACTCTTATAAAGCGAAGAGCTTTAAATATTGAATATGTTGATTTTTATTATCTATTAGACAATAATCACTATAAGAAAACAGTAAATTACAGACGGAAATTGCCGACGGAAAATGTGAATATACCGTCGGTAAATTAATTTACCGACGGAATAAACCGACGGCAGAAAACGTCGGTGATTCGGCCGTAGCTAATTTCAC
>JANZXR010000008.1:3202411-3212644 GCA_027575705.1 Erythroxylum echinodendron | reverse complement strand
GACGGATGGGTTCGCGGTCGGAAAATGTTTGTTTTCAGCGACGGATTTACCCATTTCCGTCGGTAAAGTGCGACGGAATAAATTCCGTCGGTAATATTCCGACGCAAATTCTGAATTTTCTTGTAGTGAATATCAGTACTAAAAGATACGGTAAGTGTAAATAACCGGCCTGCACAACAATTTCCTTCTCTGAGAGCATGCTTTAAACTAAGCTCTCAATGCCTTGTCAACATTTCTTGAATAGCCATAGTTAAAGGAGTTTCTTAGTCATGCATGTGTACTGAGGAGGACAGGATGTTAATTATCTCAAGAGAGTCAACCTCTAATTGTATCTGTCGATACCCTAGATTCCAAGCTAAGGTTAAACCTGTATGAACTCTCCAAAGCTCAGCATCCAACGACGAGCACAATCCAATGTTATGCACAAATCCACCTAACCAATTTCTTGAGTAATCACGGAATAATCCGCCTGCAATTGCATGTCAAGTAGAACACTCGGAGGCACCATCTGAATTTAACTAAATTCAATCTGCTTGTTGTTTAGACCAGCCAATATTTCTTCTAAAAATTATCTCCTAATCATATGTGGTACGATTAGCTATTAAAGTAGCCTTGGCGACCACTCCACATAGTTAATCACAATTTCCATGCTTACATTTGGCCAATGGAAATTACTCTCAAAGATGCATTTCATAAAATGTCCAATTACTAAGTTAAATCTATCAAAATCTAACGTCTGCCAATAATAAAAATAGAGTGAAGGGTAACCTAATGTATAAAGGGAGAAATCTCCTACTTAATCACCCACTGGTTAAGCATTTGCCCCTTTCCGTCCTAGGGGCTTAGGCGACTCTTGCTGTGCGTTCATTTTGGTCCCTTTGTTCTATGTCAAAAACTAAAAAATGATTGCCAATTGCATCACGTCAAGAAGTACAGATATTCGTTAGGACTTCCATTTTCTAAATTTAAAAATCTTGTAAAATCAAACGTCATGATTAATTTCAAGCACTAAGAATTTGACCGAGTGAGAGATCGGTAATGTTACTTTTCCATCCATCAAAATTCATTATGGTACATGAGTTAGATGTTTGATGCATGCATGGAAATAAAGCGAGAGAAGTTTAATTGAAGAAGTTAAGGCCCAAATCTCCGTTTTCTTAATTTTCCTGAAATCATCCTATCCTACCCCGTCGTGTAGGGTAAGAGAATTGATTCCAACCCAAGACACAAGTAAGAGAGTACTTATCCTTCTCATCTTAGTGTCTTTTTAACGCTTTTAACATCTCCATCCATCTTTATTTTATTTTTCTTTCTGTACACGAGACTCCGGAGCAGTCCACTCCCATACTTATTACATGTACATATACTCTTAGCTACTTTCTTTGTCTTAACGTTGGAAAGGAAGATAAGAGAGAGCTGTAGTTCTTCGGTGGATTCACTAATAGGTTCCACGTTTTTCCTTCTTGTTTTGACCCTCCACTCCTCTCTTTATCTTTCGATACATCTCCAGCTAGCTTCTATAGAGTACCCACCCGCACACACACGTCCTTTCCTCTTCTTTTACACCACCACTGTCTTTATATATAGCTTACAGTCACTTCATAAACCTCATCATCTCTCTCTATTCCTGCATTTTCTGCTCTCTCTCTAGATGTAAATATACTTGCTCAGAGCTTAATCCATAATCAACCCCTTTTGCCTGAAACAGATTACTCACAGCTGATTAGCATGGCTGACCAGCCAAGCCCAAGCGTGAACTCTTCCGCTTCCTCCTCCTCCTCTTCACTACCCCCCGCTTCACCTTCTTCATCATCAGGGTTGACTTCCAACCCGAATGATGTTAGGCCCGACCCTGAGCCTGAAGTGAACTCCAGAAAGCCGAAGCGAGCTAGAGACAACAGCAAGCATCCTGTTTACAGAGGTGTCCGAATGCGCACGTGGGGAAAATGGGTGTCGGAGATCCGAGAGCCCCGTAAGAAGAGCCGGATCTGGCTCGGCACTTTCTCCACCCCGGAAATGGCGGCACGTGCTCACGACGTCGCTGCCATGAGCATTAAGGGCAACTCCGCCATCCTCAACTTCCCAGAGCTAGCCGGGGTGCTTCCTCGACCAGCGTCCAACTCTCCCAGGGACGTTCAAGCCGCTGCAGCTAAGGCTGCTTCAATGAACTTTAGCCGGGGAAACAATAGTAACGATGATGAGGAGGACGTCGACGACGACAAAAATGTCAGAAATAACAATAATCACAATCATAACGATATGAATAATGGGTCATCGTCTTCTACGGTGACGCAATCATCATCCTCATCAAACAGGGATGTGACGTCATCGGCTGGTGACGTGGCGGCCACTTCAGAGGAGCTGAGCGAGATTGTGAAGTTACCGAGTCTGGAGTCGTCGATTTTTGAGGAATCGCCCGAGTTAAGGGACGAGTTCGAGTTTGGTGACTCGTGGTTGTATAGTCCACCATGGTATAAAGACTATTGTAGCGGTGGAAACGGTGGGTGCTTCAGCGAACAGTTGTTAATAACGCCAGAATATGTTAGTACAAATAGTTTTGAAGTCTTCTTGTGGGAACATTATTAGCTTTTTTCTTTTGGCTTTCGTAAGTGTATTATGACTTTTGGCTTTGGTTTGTGTGTGTGTCCACATACTCTTTCACTTTTTTTGAGATTTGATGATATTGTTAAAGAGAGCCTTCGAAACAATTCCCTCTTTGAGGGCTAGGCTATATAATACTTACTCTTTTGCTCTTTCACGAGTTGAATTTTATTAATTTTAGTAATTCTTGGCTAGTTTCCTCTACATAAACTATTATTAGGCTATTTAGAGGCTTAATTAGTGTAGCCTTGCGAAGACTTTAAGAAGACCAATAAATGCAATGTCCAAACTGATGCCTTTTTGGCACTTGGCGCTTCCTGTGTGTTCTTTTCTTTTCCTGTCTTAATCCAAGTTTGCTTTGCTCTAACTTGGGAACCAACATAGTTTTGTCCCTCATAGTGTACCGATTCGGTTGGCTTGGGCATGTACATGTCTTTGTTAATGAGGAACTTAAGGAGATTCGAATGACTCGCGACTAAACTTACTGTTCTAGCAGTTTGTATAAGTCACGATAAATACTGTCTTAACAAAAAAATAGAGTCTTCGGTTACTCGTGTTCTCCAATGAAAATAAGCTTTTCTTGATGATTGTGTTACATCCAATTATTTTTTGATTAGATGGGGCTCATTCCCTTGACAATTGCTTCTCAACCACCATATTATTTGCGGTATCATTAACTTATATGAATGCCAAGGATCGTATATAAGCAGTTGGGGACATTATTTTTGTGCCTTGGAAATTAAATAATGAACGGAGATCATACATATACGCCTAATTGATTCTATGAAATTGAAAAGGGTATTGCAGATCTTTTTAAGTATATTAATTTGGTTGTTAGGATATTATAGCCTTCAAATTGACATAGGTCATCCCCTATAGGTTACAGTCTTATACCTCACACGAATTTCCCAACTATCTTAACTTTCTAAATGGAAGAAAAGAATAAAAAGGTTAATAGTTAATGGCTAGATCAGGCAAATTATTATATATACATATATATCCTATTGTACCTGCTGAATTCAAATATATTTTACTTTTAAAAGATTAAAAAATCAAATTATAGCATGACAAATTTGTCTAATTTTTTTAAATATGATTAATTAATAATAAAATATATTAAAACTATTAATATTAATTAGTTTGATTTTGTTATTTAACTTTGAATCATTAAGTTGTTGAATGATTTTTCACATTAGTTAATTTATAAATTAATGCGTATGATTTCTAAATTATTACATATAATCCAAATTTTATTTAAAGTGCATTTTTAAAAAATTATAAAATCCAAAAAAATTGAAATGAAATCTTTTAAGGATTCTACTTTAATTTTCATTCTCAACAATGGAAATAACCTTCTTCCCACCGCGTGCTACCCTTCTTTCAGCCATTATAGACCATTTCAAGAGTTCAATATTTCACATACCACATTTATTATTCCATTACTAATGGACCTGATAGGAAACGATTATTTATCTTTTTTTAATAATCGATCTCCTGTTAATAATTGTGGACCATAAATAATACATGTATTTATTGGAATACGAAACAGATTAAAAATCTAGTATTAAAGTATTAAAAAAAAGCTATATATTCCCTACCTTTCCCTGAATTGAACCCCACTCATTTTGTTCTTATTGACATAATACATGCTGAAATTTTAGACTCTCAGGATCCTGATGAACGCTATTTTCTTCTTATTATTATGTTGATACGAAAACAGCGTGGGGTTTCAGTGCATAGACTCAACTACTATATACCACATACAAGGACAAACACGAAATCCAAAACCCACTTTCCAAGCTCCTTCGTCATTTAGCAGATAGCCACCGATTCGGCTGTAATATATTTATATATGAGCGTATAAGAACAGGCATGGGGCTATAGTTTTTTCAAGCAACAAGCTCTCTCCGGCCCCATTTCATAGCTGTAAAGATGTGAGAGAACAAAGAAATAGAAGGGCCCTATTTCTTCGATTACTATTACTACTACGACCAGTGCCAGCTTTTGTCTTGTTATTAAAGATATTTTAATAATTTTAACCACGTAATTTTTTTTTATGTGGTTGGAAATTGGAAACCTCAAATCTAGCAATGCCGACCGCCAGTTTCATGTTAGTTTAACTTCAGTTTGTACCCTAAGAAAAAGGGTCTCCAGTGGAACGATTATCGATAATCTAGTGCAATAGTTTATGTGCTTAATTAACTAACTAATTAGCTGATTGAGATAAAAACTGCCTGGAGGAATGCGACATTTTGACCTAGTTAAGATTTAATGTACACATGTTTGTTACTGTTCTTCGTAACTTGCCCTGCAATCAGCCACACGTGCACCTTTATTATCAAAGTTGACTCCTAATTCATAGGTATTAACTTACTTCATCTTAAACCGTTTGGCATCTTATGAATAACTGTGCTCTTTCCACATTCTCCATATAATAACCCCTATATTGTTTTCATCATCTCTTTATCTCCAACAAAACAGCCTGTATTGAAGGCAGTGAAGTTTCTGTTCATATACAAATTTCTCACATTTCTAGAACTGAAGTGGGTTATACTTCACAATTAGTCATTACGCGTGCAATTAATCACTAGACAGCTAGATTTGCTCCGACTTAATCAATAATGTTACCTATGCCCGTAACAATTACATAATTGTAAATAAAAATGAGCAGTTTATTAATAGACATCTTAGGATCTAACGCCTGTAAAATTTTAATATATTTTAACTGAACAATAAATTAAAGAGTAGATCTCTTCCTCCCTGCTTATTATAAACGATCCATGGACAAGTAATGTACTTGCTTATTGTGACAATGCACTATGTAATCGTTCTGCAATAACGATTGATTAATTATTGCAATTGTCTAATCTTTTTTTAGGCACCCTCCATAATAGTTTAGTGTTATACAGTGATTTACAGTCAGCGCCAGGTTTTTTCAACCGGGTTATTAATGCAAACGATTCAAAAGCACCTGCTAAATCCCAGAATCGTAGCACACTGTCTCTGATCATGTACACTATCCTGCGTAGGTAAAACTGATGAAAATGTTTGCGAAAGTAGAAAATGCCAAGGACCAGTAAATGCCCGAGTCAAGAAGAAGGTTGAAATGGAACACCTGCCTGACAGATTGGATCCTTTAGATTGTTGTTTTCCTGTTGTATTCTCTGATCTTTTTTTTGGAGGTCAAGACGAACTATAAAATCTCCTTTCACTCAAATCTGATCAGGACCTGGCTCCAAATGATCATCAGGTCAAATCCTTAAACAATTGCTGTAAATTTGATGCTTTAATAGTAAAAATGGAATTCTTTTGTCCTTTTTCATTTACATGTTTACTACTAATAGTCTAAATCTTTAACTTAGGAAATGAATACCGTCGAATTTACTGTTTGACGTAATATATTTGCTTGTTGGTGGGTGGGTTTGGCTGCACTTTGGCCCGTATTATATTTTGCTTTTTAGGTTTTGAAACTCTTATAGCTCTATTTAAGATTGTCATTAGAAAAATTACACAGGCATAATTGTTGTGGGTAGAAGTAGTTATGGTAAAACTGTTGTGAGAAAAAGCAATGCAGTCATACTTAAAAGTGTTGTAAAATTAAGGAAAACCTATTATAATGCATATGTTTGCTAAAATTGTCGTATAAATAATGATATACTAATTAAAAAAGAGATTAAATAAAATGAGTATACTGTCATTTTTATATAATTATTATTTATATTTTATTAAAACTAAAAAAAATCTAAAATTTATAACATCTTATGGACCACCACCACACATCATGTTTCACCCAGAAGCAAAATCCGTATTTCTTCTTAAAAATCTCCTAATTGTTCCGAAACAACTAGAAAAAGATTTTTTAACCAGAAAAAATTATGTTTATTTGTAAATATAATTATCATTCATCACAATCAACATTAATATCTTAAATTTATTAGTTTAGAACTTTTTTAAAATGATAAAATAAGTCCAGGAAAGCTAACTATGATTCAAATGTTAATAGTTGAATAGATGGCCACAAATCACTCTAAACTTCCATTCCTTTTTAATGTATATAATATCACAATCTTGCCTATCAAATGTCGGCTGCTCTCATTAGGAACTAATATAAGGGGGCTCAATGAACAATGTACTGACATATTTATCTACTGACTAGTTGCTTATGTAATAAATGTATACAAGATCTCAACTTGAAATTCTCCCAAATAATTCATTAATTTTGTTGATAACTTTTCTCCATTCCTAACTTGGTTTTTATTTAACATGTATGGAATATAAGAATTTCTGAAGAATTTATCAAAGTCGTATGTGATAAATATAAAAAAAGGCACAATATCCTCTTCGAAGTTATCCACAACAACAAATAAAGTCAAATTGTTTTGCACCAAATTGGCTCGGGATCAACATTCCCTTTTCTGGACTTATTGCAATGGTCCTAAGAGTCTAGCCCCACATTTTAAAGGCGACAAATTGACCATTCACATGTACTTACGAGTTACGACCACAGAAATTGGTATCCATACTTTGAGATATAGGGTGTGTTAGATATATAATGTATATATTTATTTATTTTATTTTGATATATTTTTATAAATTAAATTTATCAAATTTTTTATTATCTTAGATTTAAAAAAACTGATTGGATAATGTTCTAGATAGATGTGAATTTAGTGAAGATTTGTGGGTTTGACGTGAATGTAATAGATGAAGGATATTGCTCGAAATTTTATTTTGGATTAAGTTGCTTTACGTGAATGAGGGGCAAAAGGGTAATTGCGATAAGTTTATTGTGAATTAAGTGGGTTTGTAGATAACATACGAGTGTGTTGTTTTTGTTTTGAAAAAGACCTACGGCTAACTTTTGCTTGGTGATGTGTGAGAGTGTGTGACTAACTTCTAATTGGAGATAGATATTTGATGTGGTAAAGGTTGTGAGAGTGTGGTTTGCCGTGGGTGTGTGGGTCACCATGATGTAGCTTTTGCTGGTTCTTGTGTAGAGGTTTATTTGTTGAACCTGTAATGCGTGATGTGTTCCTGTTGTAGTTATGAGTTGGTACTAAAATTTATATGAATCAGCCTATATTTTGTGAATAATTTTTAGATCTATTTCAGAGGAGCTGAACCGATTGAGAAATTGTCTTCTTTTTATCTCAAGTTTATTGTTATTATTTTCTTAGTTGATTAATCACTCGAGTTATTTTTATTAATTATCTTTCATTAAGAGTAATAGAGAAAAATTCTCTAAAGAGGGTAACACGAGTCCGTCGTGTTATTGGACGTGAAATTCTTTCACGTGAAGTGAGGTTGAGAGATAGTGTCAAGGGTTGAGTAGCGTCAACTTAGTAAAACCTTGAGTAATTCTATTGTACTTCTGTGAAAAAATTAATTTGGGTGAGGGCCCCACAAACATAAGTAAGGAGTGCTGAACTGCATTACCAAATTTCTCGCGTCATCTGCTATTTTTTTGATTGATTTTTACTTTTATTTATGCCAGAGACGATCACGTAAAATCGGACAATTTGCGAAACTATTAACCTATATATTTTTTCAATGTGCAATGAACTATGTATTACATTTGTATAGTATACATCTATATATGAAGATGTATATGTGTGCATATAGGACTATCGTTGTTAGGTATAGCAGATAATGACGATTCAAGAACGCACTCAGACGTGAAATTAATGCAAACGGAAGTTAGCTAGAAACCAGCTTTTCACAACAGTATCGTTTTAATTCTCAGCTCATTCACTCATTTCATAAAACTACGTATAGTTGATGTCTCTAGGGATAGAGACAGATAATAAAACACAAAAATCCTATATTTAGTAGTGTTTGGTTATTGACACTGCCCACTTTTGTTCAGTCTCTAGTTCACAAAAACACAAATTTTTTTGTCCTTCCAAAACTATGGCACAACTTTTTTGTGCCTGTCACAGAAACAAAACACGCGGACTATTGGACAAAAATGCTCCTATATTATTAATATAAATAGCAAAAAAAGACATTCTTAATAAAATATAAGGCTTGAATATATCTTTAACCTATTATGTAATTAATTCTATGAATGCTTATATGTTTTATTAAATTATTATGTACTAGAATTTCTAGCTTGTAGGATTTTTTTATTCAATAACTCATTTCATTAAAGTTTTAAGTTTCTCATTTCATTAAATATTTAAGTTCTTCATTTTATTTTACTGCAATTAAAAAATACAAATAGAATTAAAAAATATTGATAAAATTATAAAAAATATTCACGTAATTCATTTTATTGTTAACTTATACGAATGTTTTTATTCAATAGCTCATTTCATTAAATTTTTAGGTTCCTTATTTTTTTAATTCCTTATTTATAGATACAATTAAAAAAATACTAATACAAATCATTCGTTTTAAAATAATCAATGAATTATATATTTCCAATCATATTATACCGCAGGGGTACTTTGGTCATTAACATCGTTTTCTATGTTCTATCAACTGTAATCAAATACATTTCTGTCCTCGAGATACACAGTTTTATCTGTTTTGTCCATTACAATCAAACACCTCACTGTCTCCAATTTCTGTTCTCTTCTGTCTCTAAATTATTGTTTCGTTCCGTCTCAGTATATGGATCATGAAAAACTGTAGGAGGTAGTCATTTCACAAACTTTCTAATTTCATCGTAGACGTCTCTGGCACAAATAAAACTAAAAATTAATCAAAAGAAAAATAACAGATGACACTAGAAATTTGGTAACGCAGTTCGGCATGCCTTGCCTACGTCTGCAAAGCCCTCACCCAGCTTATTAACTTTCACTGAAGTACAATAGATTTACTCAAGGCTTTACTGAGCCGACACCACTCAACCCTTGACACTATCTCTCAACCTTACTTCTCGTGAAAGAATTTCACACTCAATAACACGATCGACTCGTGTTAAGCTAGACAGAGGATTTTTCTAATTACTCTTAATGAAAGATAATTAATAAAAAAACTCAAGTGATCAATCAACTAAGAATAGAATAATAAAACACTTGAGATAAAAGAGAAGAGCAACTTCCTAAAAAGTTCAACTTCACTAAAATCAATCTGAAAGTCGTCACACGTAAAATTCCAATCAGTCTAATCGAGAGCCACTCCATAAGAATAACTGTCTAGCGTTATCAATTACCACACGATAAAGAACAGCGCAAAACATGTATATATGCAAGCCCAAAACGTTTGGAAACACCAGCCTGTACAATAACACGATTTTCATATTGCGCCAGCATCACCATAGCACATCACACCAACATCAAAATAGCCACTCTTGCAAAATCACTTTAAATATACATGCCCAAAACGTTTGGAAACACCAGCCTGTACAATAACACGATATTCATATTGCGCCAGCATCACCATAGCACATCACACCAACATCAAAATAGCCACTCTTGCAAAATCACTTTACACCGTACGTCATATATTTGCCATAAACTCATTTACGTATGCTCTCCAGAAAGGTGAACTAATTCACAGTTAAACTCACCATAATCACTACAAGAAAACAGTAAATTACAGACGGAAATTACCGACGGAAGAAAACGTCGGTGATTCGGCCGTAGCTAAATTCACCGACGAACAATCTTTTACCGTCGGTAAAAT
>JANZXR010000008.1:3187136-3202311 GCA_027575705.1 Erythroxylum echinodendron | reverse complement strand
GTAAGCGGCGACGGAATTTATTCCGTCGGTATTATTCCGACGCAGATTCTGAATTTTCTTGTAGTGAATACTCACACGCACACTTTCCACTTTAACACCCCCTGTGCATATACTCTTCAAGAAAAACGTAATTCACGTATATCACCTCCTATTTTTTCAATCAACCAAAAGAGAGTTTTGTATATTTCCAAAAGGATTGTCTTTAATTCATCAAGAGACTTACGAAATTGCCCTTAACCCTTCAGCACATCTTTTTTTACGCATAACTACTTCATACCCATCTACTTCATTCACGTCTCCTTGATTTATGCCCAAAAAGACTTTCAACCATACCTCACTTTCTTAATTAAACACCTGAATCAATTATTTATTCAAACTCTAATTTTCTTCAAAATCCTTTTATCAAATACCTATCAATTCAAGGTAGAATTCTATTCTACCTAAAATATTATCTAACTAGATTATTTAAATTCAAGATAATATAAAATATGTCAATTCAAATAAATATGTCAAAATAAAATAAAATAGATATATTTAATTTATATATCTAGCAAATCACAATAACCATACGTAGGGTAGCGTTTTACCATCAAACAAACAGGCTACAGTATAATGGTACGGAACCTATTAGCGTCGTTGAATGAATTTAGGATAGTCTCATTGAGAGTGTTACTCTATTTGGACGTTGCGAGCAAATTTTGGATTTTCAAATGAAATAATGCATATCCTTTTGAAGGAGCTGAAAGCGCTTCTTCTTATCAAGGCTTAAATGCAGTGGAGCCTAGTAATTCAGTTGTCAGCATCGGAGAGAGTGTTAATGGGGTCAAACAATATTCTTCCGAGGACGGAGAGGCCATGCAATCCAGGAGCCACGGTTTAGTCGATTAACTGTGTAACAATGGTCTTAGTTAGTAGCTAATCTGCTGATCTAATTATACATTAGGTGGGAGACACGGATGATTAACAACCTTAATTTGACTATGCGTTAGTGGTTGGTCCTTACACGATTTTACGACTGCCCCCTAATTCTCTAATAGGGTTAAAGCTTTGAAAACGATGTTCATCTTCACATAATTCGCAATTGATATTAATTAATTATAATCCAAAGTGAAAGCTGTGAGATAAAAGGACTGAAAGCCCCTCCCTGTCTCATTCAGAATTAGCTAGATATACAGTATACTATTGGGTCCTCCGACGTTCAATCGGTTGGTCCCCCACTAGAATGTGACAAAAAAATAATTGGAGCAAGTAGTGTTTTGGTTCTAAGTATGATGTAATATTCTTAGTTTCCAAAGACAGTGGAATCATTTGCTCTTTCTAATGGTAATGACCAGTTTCAATGAAGTAACTATTTGGTTATCAGTTCATGTGGTCCCAAACATGAAAGGAGTTGGTGTGGATTTCTATACGTGGCAGGCATTACGCATTAGCAAAAAAGAAGAATGCTTGACTTTAATTATGCTAAACCGTCATTATTTCTCTTTTTCTTTGTCAAATTAACTAATTTGTCGAACTTTAAAGTCTTAATTTAATGTTATTGCTACACGTGGTTTTCTAATCGAATTATTATTGCAGGGAAATTAAGTTCAAAATGATTGTTTAAGTTAGTAAATCCAACTCGGTGATGAGAAAGTGTTACTTTTCAATACCTGACATGATATGTCGCAACTGATATCTTTTATGCCACTCTCAACAAGATGCTAAGTAAAATACAGTCTCGTTTAAAGAATTGTTAATAGCCTACGACTACAATGTTGGTCAATGCAATTTTATTTGCCAATTAAATTATCATAATTAAAACACAAAAAAATTCATTTACAAATGCGCATATATTATATATTTTAAAATTACTTATGTTAGTTTAAATAAAATATAAAATGTTTAATTACATTAAATATAAATCTAATTCTTGTAAATCTATATTTGGAAGAAAGAACATCAATTTCACAAACAAGGTGAAAAAAATTGCTTTTTCATACATATAATTTTAATACAAATTCAACTGTGAATACAAAATTTAGGGATGGAAATTTTTATTTATTAAAATAATTATGTCGTTGACATTTAAAATTAAAAGTGCAAAAAATCAAATATTTAAATTGTAAATAATTTATATTAAAATATACTAATCCGTAAGTTCTGTTATTACTTTTGATCAAATTACCCGCATACCAAATAAATACAACTTGTGATTAACCTAAAATTGGATGGAAAGTTTTCGTAATGATGATGTTATATATTAGCCATTAAATTTCAATTTCATCCATATATAGATTTTTCATTCTCGTCTTTAAGTACACAGGCCAATTGCTCTCGGGCAATAATTAACCCGTCGTTATCTTCCTTCTGAGAGAGGCACTAACTTTCTGAACCATCATTAAGTTTTGGCTTACACGTAGAGAAGTGAATTTTTATTCCTAAAGCAACAAAAGCGATACTAGTAGTAAAATTTGCATCGGGAGTTCTATTTAGTATACAGACGCAAGCATGCATCAGTATCTCCTGACAGCAATCTAAAGTTTTTCACCATACAATGGTAAGTATTAACTAAAGCAGTTTGACAGACAGAAGGTAAACAATGGTAGCAGAACTGAGAAACCCTTACAGCTATTCATCCACCCCACGTCACCACTGAAGTGTCAATTTGTCGTATATTGGGTGGCTGATGGAGAAAACAATTATGAGATGAGAATCACACTGTGAAAATTTGCGTGATCATTGAGGCTTCAAAGTAAAAATATTCTGTCTTTAAGTGTTTCTGAATAGGAGATGTAATGGAAAAGAAACGCCCATCAAACAGGGTTTTGATGGAAAACAATTTTAACGTGATATCCTATAAGCCCTTGCCGCGGTGGCTATTAATCATTAAAAGCTTGAATTAGATGGGAAGACTGTCCCCGATTAGGCAAGTCTTGACGTCTTTTAGGTTCTTCACGTCCATTGGATCAGTGTGGTGTGATGATTGGTTGTTCTACAAAATCAATAGTGAAAAAGCTTTGTAGTGTTTGAGATAGCGTAGGGGCAAACGTGCTGCACGAGACTGGAAAGCTCCAAATATAAAAGAAGCCATAATGCAACAAGTTAATATTGGGGCAAAAGTAGCACCTTTCCTTTTTCTCTTTTTCCACTTTGAGAAGCACTGTCATGTACAGTTCCAATTTCTAATACAATTTTCATGATCTGAGTCTCATTTACATGACATGACTGCAGTCTCTAGGGTTTATGCTCGTAGCTGTGTAAAGAAATGGATGCGATCATCAAAACTACTTTCAATATTTCAGCAATCCCAAACCTGATGATCGTCTGGACAAGTGACAATGGAATGAACAGCTATTACAGTTTAATAAAATTATCTAATTGCAAGAAAATTATGGACATTCGAAGATAAATTCAAGGAGGAAAAAAAAGGAAGAAGTAGGAAAGTTGAAAAAGTTAAATATAGAAGCACATCCTAACGTTAAATGCATTCCTAAACTTTTAGTTATATTATAATAACAACATCAACATTTAGTAATAATTATGCTGAAATGTGAAAATTAAAGACGTTTAATAATACTCTTAATCTAAATTTTTAATTACATTAATTTCGATATTATAATTATAGTTTAATGGTGTCAAATAAAGATGTTTCAAATTTCACATAAAATTTACTTCATGTCGACCTCAGGCCCTCAATAATCTATTCTAAAGCAATCGTCATAAAGCAACCAAAGATCCTTTTCTGATTTATTGACCCTGATGACCACATTTTATTGGTGGAGTTTTATGGAGTGTTGTGGAAAGAAGTGAATAGAATAACCTTTTCAGATAAAGCTTGGGGTGCATTTATCATTTTGTTTACGCAGAACACGTGAGGGTAGCACGTGATCACAAGACATTGCTTTCAACCGCGGAGGAAGAACCGGAGACCGGGGTTGAACTTGAAGGTAAGTGACTGTCACAGTCATCGAAAAAGTCACCAAAACCCTGCCAAGGCGGAAAATACTGACCAATGAACAGCGACTGTCGGCATGCTATGGTCACTGCGACTTCCATGTGCAGCTGTTTCAGTGCTTGATTGAATTGAATATCGACGCATCTTCCTTCCGGCAATCCACGATGATAGGCTGTTGGTGGCCATGGTCCCACTTATATGTAAAATGTCTCTGTGGGTCCCGCTTTTGTCCCAGTCATTGGATTGTCTAAGACCTTACAAAGATTTCGCGGTCGTCAACGAGATTCCAAGATATAAAGCAGGATTGTTTTTTCCTTTTACTTAAAAAAGTTATATTTTCGTAAAAGAACCAAAATTATTATTTAGTTATTTTAATAATATTATTTTAAATAACATATATAACTTTTTTTCTTCTTTTACAAAAAGTGGGAACTTACCAAGATATGAGCTGTCTTTTGAAGAAGCCTCCAGAAAGACTGGACTTCGCTAGATTTTGATTAAGACCTTGTTAGCACCTTAACATTTTGACCTCTGCAACATTAACAATATCGAATAGTTTCGAGATCATGAATTTCCTCAACTTTCTGTATTACGTTTTCTAGTTTAGATTTTTTTATAATTATACAAAAGTCTAGTTAACTCCTTCCATCTGATTTATTTCAGGTTTATTTATCAGCAGTTTTATACAAAATCTAACTAATGTCCAATTTCTGTGTAATTCATAAAAATTGATAAGTTGGAACCACAAGACCTTGCAATTTGGCGGTAGAAGAAACTTTAAATCCATCCTCTACAAAGTCTAAGACATATTTGAATCTGGGTTAAATAAAATTTCAGTGACCTTAATTTTATGATAAAATAAAATTTCATAGAAACTAGACTTTTTATACGTAACTCTAGCATTTAAACAATTTAACAAAGGTTTGAAAATCAAGACCTTATTGAGAACCTTTGAGGAAAACTTTTAAGAGGTTGTGTTATGTTGTTGTCATCTATTCTTCTTTTATTATTTTATTGACAATAATAAAAGAATTATGTTTCTTAATCTGTAGACCTAAGTCTATAAATTGGTCAAATCACGTAATTCTTGTGTCCTTGTTTCCTTGTTTTTACATATATTACTTTTATTTTTTGCAATAATTAGTATTAAAGCAATTGATATCATAATAACAGTGTCAGAGCTTAATTTGTCTTTGTGAAACTAAGGTTTGCTATCAAGATGTCTTTATACAAGTTTAATATTGAGAAGTTCAATGGATCGAATAATTTCATTCCATGAAACGTAAAGACAAGAGTAGTTCTTATTCATCAAGGGTGTGAAGTAGCATTAGAAAGAGAAGAAAACTATCAAAAAATTTAGGTGCAATAAAGAAAGAAGAGATTCTACTAAAAGTGCACAATGCAATATTGTTAAGTTTGAATGATGAGGTCCTGTCAGCGGAAGTTGATGAAATGGTTACAGCTTTGTTGTAAAAACAACTTAAAAATAAGAATCAAAATATATCACATATGTATCATTTATATCAAAAGTAGCATTTATATAGTTTGAGGATTCAAAAAGTATACGGGAAAAAGATCGCATTGACAATTTCAATTGAAGCATCTTAGATTTACAAGGTGTTGGAAACAAAAATCAGAATGAGGATCAAAACATAGTGCTTTCCTTACCTAACTCATATCAAAATTTTATTGATACCATGTCATATGGTAAAGAAACTATTTTTGTCAGCGATATAAAGGATATCTTAAAATCCAAAGAATTGAAGAAAAAGGTATCGGGCACATATAAAGGTGGATCAACTATGCTTCTGGTTGTTATCAAAGGAAGGAACAATAAAAAGGGTACTAAAAACTAGAGTGAGTCACGATTAAGATTGAAAGCTAATGTTATTTGATGCTTTAACTGTAAACTTAGAGTACTTTAAGAGGGATTATCCACGTCAAAAGAATGGAAACAGAAAAACAGAAATAGATGAAAAAGCAAGTGTTATTATACTCCATGAAAGTTCAAAGGAAGAGTTCGTGATGTTTTAATGGTAAGTAATTCTAATTTAACAAAAGAATAGGTGATAGACACTAGTGTGATTATAATATGATTTTCAATAAGGACTAGTTCTATTCTTTTAAAAATGGAATGGTATTATTAGATTAAGTAATGATGGAGAACATGTTGTTAAAGAAAGTGGTTCAAAGCGGATTAAGATGCCTACTGGAATTATCTAAAAATTAGATGTCTATTGTTCTTGAGTTTTAAAAGCATTTGATTTTTATGGCACTCCTTAATAGTCAAGGGTATAAGTTTTTTAGTGATGATAGACATCTTATAGTGATAAAGATTGCATTGACTATAATGAAAGAAAAATTACAACATGTTTTCTATATCTTAACAAGAAAGACAACAATACAATCGGTGGTTGTATCTCAATCTTCAAAGAAGAAAGTACAATCGGTGGCTGTGTCTCAATCTTCAAAGAAAAAAGATAGTATATTGGTACAAAACATGCAGTGAATCATCTTAGTAAGTGAAAGAAGGTATAATTTTATAATAGGAGCTTATTGAAGGTTGGCAAACATGATGAGGGCTTATTGAAGGACGATAGACACAGAATGTAGACTTTTATAAGCGTAATGCACTTAGTAAAAAGTTTAGTGTAACCTTGAATAATATGCTATTTAAGAAGCAACATTTATTAGGAAAAACATATGAAAAGTAAATACCATATTCAACAGTGAGGAGTGCTAGTTTATAAATGGTAATAGAATAGTTTGAAATAGATGTTAAGGGATTTTAGTTTATGAGATAAAACGATATCAAAAAGAAAGCACCAATCATGTATAGTCAAAGATAGAGTGAGAAGGACCATCAGACAACCAAAAGATATGGATGGAAAACCTCAGTCGCATATGTTTTGACCATCAATAGTAGGAATGAAAATAACTTTCAGAGGACTACAAAAAGTAAGGAAAGAGATAGATGAGTGAAGAATATGTTGAAGGATGTCTTTTCTGATCTTTCAAACTTCTACTACTGCTTGTTTTGGTTGAATCCATGTTGATGTTTAGTTAAAATATGTCATACCTGCTTGAAATGGACATTGTTATTCTTTAACTTTGGTTGATGATTTTTGAAGAGTAACTTAGACATATTTGATGAAACTCAAACTAGTTCCCCACACTTTACTTGTCCATTGTTTAGCTTATGTCAAAATCCCCTTTAACATATGTACTAAAACTCTTTAAATCAAACAATGATACTAAATTTACGAATCAATAATTCAAGAACTTTGTTTTGCATTTGGTATTCTTCATCAACTTAGTTTTCACAATACTCCCCAAAAATTAGAGTTTTCGATCATAAGCATCTCCATGTACTTAATATTGCTCATGCCCTACATTTCTAAATAGGTCTACCTTTTAAATTTTAAGGTGATTGCATTTTAACAATCACTTACCTCATTAATCATACTCACACGCCGACTTTAAAAGATAAAACCCCTTATGAGGTCTTTATGATTGCCGTCCTAATTTTACTCATTTATGCACCTTTAATTGTTTATGTTTGGATCTACCAATCCAAATCATCCAAACAAATATGATCATCAGGTAAAATGATGTGTTTTTCTTGATTATCCTTAAGGAAAAAAAGCTTACAGATTATGCAACTTAGATGCATAATAATTCTTTGTCAATTGTCATGTGGTTTTTCATGAATTTTTTTTTTTTTTTGCATTTAATGATGATCCCACTTTATTTAACATGACCAACACCTCATGAAGTTTACCTTTACCGATCCTTAATCTTAACTTCACCCAACCTCTTAATCTCATGCAACATATATGCCTTTTACTCAAACCCAAACCACTAAACCATAAAGCACACCAACTTGGTTTGCCAACTATCCAGTCTACTAACTCAAAAAATCAATGACACTCCTGTAGATAAGTTACATTACCAACACATCTAGTAGCCTATATTTACAACATAGTGTTGATTCACGATTTAACCTTCATCAACATCTTTAAGTTCGCAATACTCTTTCTCTAATTACCTTTGCTTGAGTTCTTATTCTAATAGCCACCTCTCTTTTGTCACTAATATCTCCAAGCAAGTTGAACCTACCTCTTTCAAAGTTGCTCATAATGACCCAAATTCGAAAAAAGTAATGGAGGATGAAATAAAGGCCCTTGAGACTAACCAAACTTGGACTTTGAAAATTTTACCTTTCTGTAAAAAGTGTTATTAGACGTAAATTTACCGTATCAACTATAATCATGATGGTATTATTTAAGATTACAAAGGTCTGTCTTGTTGCAAAAAGATAATCCTAGATTTAAGGATTTGATTTTATAAATGTCTTTACCCTTGTCACCAAACTAGCAAATGTGTTCATTGTTCTTAATGTTGTTGCTGTAAAAAGTTGAGACACTTATTAACTTGATGTTTCTAATGCCTTTTTAGTTTTGGTTGAAGCATATATGTATTTATCGTTTCCATAAGATCGTTTATGGACTAAAATAGGCATCCAAAACTTAGTTCACCTTATTTTTTCAGCTCTTTTAGAGATTGACGTTTCATAGTCCAAAGCAGACTATTCCATATTTATTTATCGTTTTAGATCATAATTAACCATTTTATTTGTTTATGTTAATGATATTTTTGTCATAGAGATGATAGCCTTATTGCCAATCTTCTCAAAACTTACTTAGTAATGCATTTTCATATAAAAGATTTATACCTATTGAAATATTTTCTAGGAATTAAAGTTGCACGATCTTTTACTAGAATTTTTTTAAACCAAAGGAAATATGTTATTGATATTTTTTAAGACTAGAACGTATTAAATTCTTAGCAACAAACTCATTTCCACACTTATGGATAACAACCATCAGTCACTCATTCAAATGTTACGTATACAGTAAATATGCTCTTTCAATTTATGCCTTCACCTCAACAACCTCATAAGTAAGTTGGCTTCAAAGTTTTTCGTTACATTAAAAATGCACTAAATAATATGATTCCCTTATCTACGAATAATTCTTTGCATCTACAAGCTTATTGTATTACTAATTGTGCCTCTTGTCCAATAACAAGACATTCTACTACGAGTTAGTGCACTTTACTGGATCCTAGTTTGCGTTATTACAGAATTAAGAAGTAAACCATTATTTCTTATTCATTTGTTAAAGCAGAAGATCGTGTCATGGCTAACACTATGAGTGAACTCATCTGGTTTTAGTTGTTGCTAAATAAATTAGGCATTATAAAGTATCCATCTTAGTTGTACTATGTTAATCAATTGTGTCACTCCATATTACTAAAAATTCAGTTTTTCATAAGCATACTAAACATTTAGAGATTAATTGTCATTTTTTACAGGAGAAGATCCAAGAAGGGAAACTATATGCCACATTCATACCTTCTCATCTTCAGATCGCAAATATCTTCACTAGAAGCCTACTTCTGTAACCATTCGACAATCTCACATCCAAGCTCATGCATTGTCCATGAGCTTAAGGGAGAGCACAAAGATATTATTTTCATATATTATATGTATATAATTACAAAGAATGATTATATATATATATTTTAGCAATTAATTTGTATATACATCTATATATGTTTATAAGCAATTCAATGGAAAAAATAATCTTTAGCACAATTTTTATTAGTCGTTGCTGACTTTGGTAGTAATTAAGAAAGGTCCAAAAATTCTAAAAGCTTTAAAATTGAACAAAAGATATTCAACCATTTTTTTATATATTGATAGAACCCATAACACCTAATTTTTTAATGAACATTAAGTGAATCATCATATATACATTATAATCTGCAAAGTTATATTTAAAAATAACAATAATAACATTTCAGTAGAAATTTCACTGAGTCGTAGGGTCTAGAAAGATTCAGAAATACGCAACCTTCTCTTAGCTAGTTTTTGATAGACCCAGAGGTAAAGGAAGAAAAAAAAGAAAAAAGTTTTTGAGAACTATTTGAAGAAAAAACCCTACGAATATAAATAAATAACTAGATAAAAATAACTTTAAAATGAAATAAGAATAAATAAAAACAAAAGATTAAACTGACTAAAGGGGGGAGTATTGCAGATAGAAGTGTATGTTTAAAAGATATATAAAAAAAAGAAAGACCTCGCCAAAATTTTCAATTGATGGTAGCGATAAGCTCTAACATAATCATATCATTTATAATTACCTCCCACTGATTCTTCTTAGGCTTTCTCTTTTCCTCTTATAATCCAATCCTTCTGCATCTTCTCACTAAGATATCAAGATATCTTTTTTTTATATACTTGAACTACCTAATTCTTATCTCTCTTAATTTACTATTAATATTAGTCACCTTCAATTTATTTCTTACTGACTATATTCAAGAGAGCATACTCATCTCTTTTATCATTAACTTATAATTATGTATTTATTTAATATATTTATGTAATAGGCCAACACTCTGCCCTTCAAGGTATGACCGGTCCAATTACTAATCGGTAAAATTTACCTTTTAGTTTGAGTGATTATCTTGTAAATTATGTATTTTATATAAATTATTTGATGAACGAGTAATTTTAAATTAAATAATGAATTAGGCTAAACAATATTTACAAATTTTAATTTATTTTTATTAAAATTATAATCTTTTACCGTGACTCAAAACTTTTAACTTTTTGAATTACAAATCATTTAAAGGGCTGCTGAATCACTCCGAAAAAGTAGATATGCGACTTTGATAATATGGCACGCTATTCCTACGTTAAAGGATCACTAACACATTCACCCATCTTTCCTTTGAGAAGGGCATATCACAGCAATACAAAATTAAGAAATTAAAACGAAAAGGAAGGACATGCACGATCAAGCTACCAGACGAAAACAGCGAAGCGTGCATGGTTTGATTGATTTATGCTGTTACTCTCAGTGGGCTTGTGCAGGTTTTTCTCGTAATCCCATTAATGATTTCTGAAATAACCTGCACAAGCCGGATATTTCTAGGTAATTAATGATACTTCGAAGTTCGAAGGCAACTAACATTTTCTCGTTTTATATCTAGGAATGGCACAATATAAATGCAATCGGTAGGTCCAATCTGACAGACAATATGCGATTTGTCTGACAGGAGTTGTAAGACTTTTTCATCAATCATAGAATTTCACAGTGTCTTCAGCTTTTTAAGATTAGATTAGTCCACTATACTGGACATGGGAGCTTTTGTTATTTCTACGTCCATGTGCAACGTCTGCATATCATGTATCTTCAACGTACGATTTCTTGTCCTGCATTTCAAGGGACATGGTTTGATCTGTCCATAGATTTCAAGATACCCTTAATGTAAAGGCATAGAGTCAGTGTCAGAGAAGAGAGAGCGATTGGCCATCATAATTTTTAGAAGATGGGTCACATTTCTGTTCTCTTTTTGATTTTTGAAGTAGTATTGGTCATGATCATCTAACAGTAAGAGATGAAGTTTAGGTTGATAATGTGCAAAAAGTTGTTAAAAATCGACTTTAGTTCACGAACAAAATGATTTTGCGTAGTTGGTAAACCGAGACAAATATGAAAATGACACGAAGGTCGGATTACAACTTTGGACATTTGAATATCTAGTTTTTGAAAATGAAATAAATGGGTAGATCTAAAACCAACAGTCGGCATACATGGACTGATTTGTGTTTAGTACTCAAGTTCATGATGAAAAACTAGTTAAACATTGACGGAATCGAAATAATAGTTATAGCTAAAGATGTTCTTTTGAAATCAGATTAATAAGTTACTATAAATATGATTCCAGTATCTATATAAAATATAAGCTGGTTAATGATTAAAAAATGAAATAACGTACTTGCAGATTTCACTCAAATGTTACAAATAATAATGGCTGATTCACACTCTTCTCAATCAGTCACAAAAATTAAACCTGAAGTTGACGATGCTGAGTTCATGATTGGATCAAGCAGACCACGAGTAACTAGTGATCAAATTAAAGTTCATACTCCGGGTTCAGGTGCTGAAGTTGAGGCATGGAGGTTTGACTAACCAACCATGGTGCTCCACCATTGCCCCTGCCTCAGCCAAAAATTTCATCACCCGAAACAAAATTATTACAAAAGACAAAAACATTGTCGACAGAAACATTCTTGGAATGTAGCCGACCTCTAATTAAGAGACTTCACAATCTGTAATAACATCAATAATAATGGCGATCAAGCCACCATAAAAGTGGAGGCACAGTTGCGAAAACGTGACACTGGTGTTGCACCGTCTGATCCAGAAATGAGAGAAGGCGGAAAGTGGGGCGGCGAGGCTTTCCACCTCCACGGATTTTCGGCGTCTACAGAATCTCCTCCCCGACATGTTTTATCGCTGGAATAAGATTGTTTCCGCAAGTGGGAATCACGCGAGCCACACGTGTGGGGTACCATTTGTATTATTGTATAGTTCAGTCTCTTTTTGCCTTAAAAGTAAATCGACGGGGTGCTTTCGTCTGGATCTGATGATTTGTACGACCGAACAGTGAAAAGGCTGAACGTGTTGTGTGTGTGTGTGTATTATGTAGGTAGGAACAGAAGATCAACGGTGGAGTGTCACGTTGTATAGAAAATTTTAATAATTTATGTTGTTCTTTTACGAGTTGCTTTTTAGTAATGATTCAAACCTTTTTCGCTTTTAGCTAGACTTCAAAAGTAATCATTTGGTGTTATATGTATGGGGAAATATAGGCTTGTTCTCTTGTAATCTTTACAGAGGATTTAAAGCTCAATTAGTGGCATTCTAGGTGACATGGGTTAACATCAAAGTTCAATTAAACGAATTGCATAATGTATTTTCTTTAAATTTAATATTTTAGAAGTTTTTGGAGAATCGGACAAATTAAAGAAGTCATGTGATTGGTTCTAAATATGCATCGAAACAACTCGATGTATATAATAACTGCAAAATATCGTATCATACTCTAAGTTTCGACCTCATGAATGTAATTGTGATGAAACAGACGAGAACCTAGTTGCTGAAAGGGTCTCACAAGTCACAAACTCATGGGCAATAGAGCCTTTGATCGAGAGGGAATATTAGAAGCATGACAAAGGAAAAGTTAAAACAGTCTTTGCTGTCTTGAGTTAAAAGCCAATCCACATTCTATCTCAAGTGTATAATTGTGGTGAAACAGACGATAACCTAATTGGTCTCACGAGTCACAAACTCATCGGCAATACTGATACAGCCTCTAATCACAAGGGAATATTAGAAGCATGACAAAGGAAAAGTTGAAAGAGTCTCACTGTCTTATGTTAATGGCCAGTCCACATCTTACCAAATGTGGGCTCGATATTCACATGGGAATGGGGTTCTTCAATCTCATCGTATTCCTGGCTCTTAGGAACCCATCTTCCCAAACGTCATGTTCCTGAAAACAAGAGTTGTTTGTCCAACGTTGGACGGGATTGAACCATCCTCTCATCCTTGACAGAGATTGACAGAGAATCGAGAGGGACAGGTCAGGTCATGCAACGTAGAGAGTTTTTTGAAGCCCATACTCCATACAGAACCAGCCCAAGTACTGTCTTAAATTTACAGAAAATAATTAAACACACTTTGTAGTATTAAAAGTTATTATATTTTTATCAGAATTTCTCACATAATTTATTTATATTAAAATAATTCAACTTGACAAATATTTTTAATATCATAAAATTTTTTGTAAAAGTAATAGAAGTGAACCTACAAAAGAGTCTTGTACCGTACCCAAATTACCCTTTTTAGTTAAAATAGTACAGCCTCTTAAAGCAGCGTCACCATATTCACAAAAGTCGAAGGTACAGTTCTGAATGGGATCATCACAAGTCGAAAGAGTGTGAGCTGGTTGTAGAAGCAGAACATTAAACTACATAGCAAACAGACATTTAGCATCTGCCACAAACAATGATGCAATTCTGCTAAGTGAAAAAGAAGAAGCCTATCAGTATCAAAAGTGTACTTTAAATACAATAATTTTATAGATCAATCATATAGTTTAGGACTGTTCTGGTTTCTTTTATGGTGCATTCTCTTCTCCTGTGCATATGAGAAACTGAAAAGATAAATACCTAATGTTGGAAGATAATTTAATGAGTGGCATTAAAGCTCACAGCTACTGGGTTCCTATTAATGAAACATGCCACATATTTTACACTTGTCAGTGTCCTTCAAAGCAACAAAACCTTCACCTTATAAGAGAGCAGAAAAATAAATGACAGTACCTTACGTTTAAATACTCGAGTAGATGAGCATGGAGTTGAACATTGAAGTACAGAGAAATAAATGGAGTTGGAATTTATTGCTACAGGTCTAATGGGATTGATGATGGAATCTCACCAGGCTGGATCAAGATCAAATTTTGCAGTACATGTCGTGCCCTAGAAAAGAAACTTGAATTTATTGATCCGTAAACATTTCATATTACATAAATATAGATTAAGAAATCTAAGTGCAAAACAAGATTTTATGAAAAGAACCAAAATTCTTTTTGATGAGAAGAACCAAAAATTCTGAAACAACTTTTGCAACTCTAGCCCATAATGGAGTTCAAGTCCAAACCCAATTGAAGCTTTTCTTTCTTTCTTTATTGCCTTGCTTATCATCATTCCAATTATTTCTTCCTGTATCGGTATCATGCTTATGTACAAAATAATATCAAAATAAACACCTCGGGTTAAGGGGTCAAAATTATGTTCACCTTCTGTTTCAATCCCTTCGAGTCTCTGTTAGCACTTCTAGGATTCCCACTAATGATCATGTTAGTATTCAGCCCATAGCTCAACCCATAGATCAGCAGCCTACGCCTTTCCAAACTTATGTACGTAAGGGTAAGATGAGAAAAGGAATTAACACATAGGCAGGCTGCTAGAAGTTAGTTATAGTGAGAGATTGTAGAAGGACAGCAGAGAGCGTATAGAGGATCATAGTAAGAGTAATGGATATAATACGAAATATTACATACTGTATTGTCTATCTGCTGTAATTCAACCTATACGTAAATAATAAACAATCTCTATATTCTCTCGTAGCAATTGGTGCTTTCATTGAGGGACAATTGAGGTAGAGATTGTATGTACACTAGAATGGAGGTTAGAATTTCAGCAATAGAAGGGTCTCTTAAGAGGCAGGAATCGTCCCTCTCGGCATAAAAGGGGATGGTTAAGTCACATGGTGCTACTTTGAAAGACTTGAGGTTGCAACTGGGTTCCTTAATGGCTAG
>JANZXR010000008.1:3163845-3176146 GCA_027575705.1 Erythroxylum echinodendron | reverse complement strand
AGGACTCTTGATGTTGAGTCTTAGGGACCTAGTATTAGTCTGACTAAACTTTAATACATAATTTAATCAAAAAAAAAAAAAAAGAAGGCAAGCTAAAGGCTATGTTTGAGTATCTAATCAAAACAACAATAGAAGTTGGAGAGAGAGAGAGAGAGAGAGAGCGAGCGTTTTGCTAAAAGTTTTTAGTAAATTTTTTAGCCTTATTTATCCATAAGTTAGGCATAAAGGGCCCAAAAAAATGTTAAATATTAATTTTGTAATTAATGATTAGCGAAAAAGTTAGGCTAGGGTTCAAATTAAAGTCGTTAAAAATGAATTGTGAATCTTAATGTTTACATAAGAATATAAGTTGAAGCTTAATTTAAATCCTAATATTTACAAAAAGTTCGGAAAAGACTTTATAAAAAAAAATTAATAGAGTTGTCTCTTTTAATTAAATATCACGTCCGTAACTTTTTTAAAATTTTTATACATTAGTGGATCCAATGTTTGCTGATATGACATTCTTATAATTTAATAAAAGTGACTCTGCAGCTTCAAAACTCGTCGTTTTAACCTTCAAAAAATCATTTAATACTTACCATTTTCTCCTTTAGAAGGACATAAATGTACTCATCCACGTCAAAAAAAAAAAAACATCCACTTAGCCATAAACTTATATGTGTAAACAATCGTTCACCATCATGTACTAGTTTTGATTGTTAGACCAATTCTTTAGGTATGGATCATTTCTTTTGTATAGAAAGAGACTAAGTCTTTCTTTCGGTATGGATCATTTCTTTTGTATAGAAAGAGATTAAGTCTTCCTTTACTCAATCGTCAACACTATCTATTTTTTATTCCTTCAAAAGAACACTATCCATTTTTTAGCTATAGTCTAGAAATATCTCTAGCTTATTTTAGCTTGTAAACTTCTATATGTATGATGCTTATTTTGTAAATCAATTGTAAATTCAATAAAAAAATTATTATTACTTCTTTAATCTTATACTCTTTATATGATATCAGAGCTCGTCTTACCGTAACAAAATTACCTTTTAAACACTCTTTTTTTTCTCTCTTTTATCTTTATATTCCTCATGCCATCAGAATCCCCCACACCTGAAACTCCAATCGTGATCTCCTCCGCCATCAACAATCCTTCTTATAACAGTCCACTAATCTCCATCAACACAGCCACTCAAATTTTATTGAAGTTATCTCGTGGTAGCAACTATGCTCCATGGGGGTCTTACTTATCCAATCTTCTATTTGGTTATGATTTAATGGGCTACATAGATGGCTCTCTTCCTTGTCCCCTTGAAACTGATTCGCAGTAAGGAGTTATAACTTCAACAAATAATCAACACAAAAAAATATGGTTGCGCCAAGATTTTCTTGTACTCGAAGTCATTCAAGCATCCTTGGCTAGAAACATTGCTCCAATTATCTCATCCTCAAAGACTTTAGCTAGAGCATGGCAGAAACTTGAGGTCACATTTGCAAGTCACTCAAACACCATAATGCTCCCCATATTGTCAACCTTAATGCAAACCTCTGAAGAAGGTGCTTTCGTCTCAGATTATATGCAATCAATTAAGTCTATTATCGATGACTCGACATTGATTGGTCATCTATTAAGTGACATAGAAATTATTGCACATACGTTGAATGGGCTGAGCAATGGTTACAAAGAATACACTGCATCCATACGAGCAAGAGAAAAACCAATGGCATTTAAAGAGCTTTACAACTGACTTCTTGATCATGAAACCTTTCTTAAACGAAAAGAAGGAAAGAAAATCACATCACCCACCACTGCCCATTTCACACAGTGCTCAACCCAATCCAAGCCACAACAATGGAATAGCACTACAAAAAGACGACGCAAACCTCCATGTCAAACACCCTCATACACCTCAACTACTAATTATACACCATTAAACACTAAACCCAATCTCACACCAAAAAACATACACCTAACATCCTCTCCTTGGTACTCAAATAATCACGTTTCCCCTCACCCAATCTTTTAACTTTACAACAAACTTGGCGATACGGCAAAACATTATCACTCTCGTTCCAAGCCATCACCTAACTCACATTGGGTCTAAGCTAACGTCACTAGTTGTGATGTCAACAACAAACAAAAGTCATGGTTAATGGATTCGGGATCCTTTCATCATATAACTTCGGATGTGAGCAATCTATCTATTCATTCTGAATATGATGGAACTGATGGAAAATTCATTAGAGATGGTAATACCATACCAATCACTCATTCAGGCTCTACACAACTCTCTCTCTCTCACATTTCCTTTCAGTTAAATAATGTTGTATGCTCACCACATATTTCACAAAATTTATTTTCAGTTTCTAAATTTTGCAAGACTAACAACACCTTCATTGAATTTTTTCCTCATGTTTTTCTTGTCAAGGACTTGAATAAAGCACACTTGGTCCATCGCCAGAATAAAGGAGTTTATGAATGGCCATCTCTTCCCTCAACTTAACAATTACCTACTTCTATTCACATATGCATAATTGGCAATAGAGACTTATGACACCACAGACTCGGTCACCTATCAAACAATATTCTTTGTAAATTTCCCATTAATTTTTCATTTTCTATATTTGATGCAGTTCATTGTGACTATTTTTTAAGTAATAAAAGTCATCGACTTCTTTTTGGAATAAACACCATTCCTTGTTCCTCTCCTCTGGAAGTTATTTACACAGATGTTTGGGGTCTAGCCTTGTCTCTCTCTTTTGATAATTTTACATATTATGTTATTTTTTTATTATTACACCAAATATTTATAGATGTATCCATTGAAAACTAAGTCCCAGGTTACTGTTGTGTTTATTAAATTCAAAAATCTAGCAGAAGACTTTATCCAGATGCCAATCAAAACCATTTACTCTGATGGTGGTGGTGAGTATAAAGGCCTAACTCATACACTTTCTCAATTTGGAATTCAACATCTGTAGTTCCCACCCTACACTCCTCAGCTTATTGGTAGAGCTAAGTGAAAGCATCGCCATGTTGTCAAAATAGGACTTGCTTTTCTTCACCATGCTTCCTTGCCCATCAAATATTGGATTGTTGCCTTCCAAACGATAGTGTACCTAATCAACCACATTCCCACTTCTGTTCTTCTGTTTAAATCTCCATTTAAACAATTATTTCAATAACTACCCAACTATGACAAACTCAGGGCCTTTGGTTGCTTGTGTTACCCATACTTACGTCCTTATGCTTCTACAAAACTTCACACACGATCCAAACCATGTATCTTCCTTGACTAATCCTTACCACATAACTCATATATCTGTTATGACCCATCAACAAATTCCACTCACATATCAAAGCATGTAATATTTTGTGAACAAATGTTTCCCTTTAAATCCTCACAAACAAGTACTACACAACCACTTCACTAACAATTATCCACGTGGTATCATATATTGACACCTATACCTAAAGACCCACTTCCACCGTTTAAACCCAATTCTCTTTATAATTCTCACTCACCTGACACATTACCAACACTACCCATCATTCAAACAACCACTAACTCACAACTACAAAAATCACTCCTGCCCAATCTTAATTCTCCACAATAAACAAATACATCACTTTTTCCTGCCTTTGTTGAATCTCTTACCCCTCCTGACAACTCAGCACTAACCAACAATCAAATCTCATTACCTTTACATCATGTACCCATCTCTCCGCAATCTACTACAATTACACTCCCTCATTGATCCTCTCGTGTCATTATCACCAAGTCCAAAATAGGAAATTTGAAGCATCGTCAAATACTTGAACTACAGACCTTAAAACAACCCTCCCTTTTACTTGAACCCCCACCACAGTCAAACAAGCTCTTCAACATCCTCAATGGCATGATGCTTTAAATGCATAATATAATGCTTTTATCATAAATAACACTTGGAAACTTGTTCCCCCCAACCCTACCCAAAATATCGTTGGTTGCAAGTGAATTTTCAAAATCAAAACCAACCCAGATGGTTTTATATCTCGTTACATAGCTTGCCATGTTGCTCACCAAAGTCTAGGTGTTGACTTTACAAAAATATTCAATCTCGTTGTTAAACCGACTACAATTCGTACTATTCTCACTTTCGCTGTTAATTATGGTTAGGAATTACGTCAACTTGACGTTAACAATGCATTCCTTCAAGGTACGTTAACTGACACTGTTTTTACGCAGCAACCTCTTAGTTTTCAAAACAAAGAACATCCAGAACTTGCGTGTCAGTTAAACAAAGCCATTTATGGCCTACGCCAAGTACTAAGAGGCTAGTATCACAAATTATAATCCTATCTTCTTTAACAAAAGTTCCATAATTTTTTCACTGATAATTCCTTGTTCATCTTTCATATTGGTTTTGTTGTCATCAAGTAGCTACTTTATATTGATAATATTATTATCACTAGCAATAACACCCACATAGTCCAGCAATTTATTACAACCTTCTCTTTTAAATTCTCTTTAAAAGACCTTGGCCCTCTTCACTACTTCCTAGGGATCGAAGCTAAAAGAACATCCCAGGGACTCTTCTTGTCTTAATACAAATACACCAATGACATCCTTTCCAAAGCATATACGCTTAATGCTAAACCAGAGACAACTCCCATGTCTAACAAAACCATCTTATAGCTATGTGATGACACTCCCAAAATAGATGCAACACAATTTCGGCAAATTTTTGGCTCACTTCAATACTTGTCTCTTACTCGACCTGATATTTCTTTCTTCGTAGATAAACTATCCCAATACATGCACAGCTTCTCTACCACACATTGGACAACTATTAAACGAATCCTCCGATATCTCAAAGGCACCCTACATCATAAAATCCATCTCAGAAAAACGACAAACACATCTTTGCATGCATTCTCTTATTTTCTGACTGGTAATTAAGATGATCTTACATCCACTTCCACTTATGTTGTCTTTATTGGAAGCTCCCCTATCAACTGGTTTTCTAAGAAATAGAAAACCATTGGCCAAATTTCAACCGAAGCTGAATATAGAGCCATTGCAGGCACTGCTACTAAACTCAATTAGATTGCTAACCTTTTGCAAGAACTCCATCAACCTGTCTCTTCAACTCCAACCATCTACTGCGACAACATTGCTGCCACTTATTGATTTCTCAATCCTGTCTTCCACTCCCATATAAAACACATTGCATTGGACTTTCACTTTGTGAGAAATCAAGTTCTGCAATAATGATTAAGAGTTTCTCATGTTCATACAAGTACCAACTTGTTGACTCTCTCACGAAAGTTACATCAAAGAAGCAATTTCTGTTACATAAATCCAAGATTGGCATCCACGATGGACTCACAATCTTGCGGGGGCATGTCAGACCAATTCTTTAGGCATTGATTATTTCTTCATCACAGAAAAAGAGTAAGTCTTCCTTTACTCAATCATCCTCACTATCTATTTTGTTAGTTATAATCTAGGAATATATCTCAATTTATTTCAATTTGTAAATTTCTATATATATCCTGCTCATTTTGTAAATCAATCATGAATTCAATAAAAAATATTATTATTTCTTTAATCTTATAATCTTTACATTGATAATGACCATCAAACCTCTCTTACTCTCTTATCTCCTGCAATGTCACATATCTCAGTTCCATCTATGGCCTCAAAACCTCCATAACCTCCTCATTTACACCACCAACATCATGAATCACAAAATGGGATCTTTCCCCAAGTGGCCTCACATGGAAAACAATACACTTCCTCATTTTCTATGGGCTTAAGTTCTCGTACAACGAAAACCCACAATACAAGTAACCATACTTAGGTTTCGCTTTAAACAAACCAAAATTCACAGTCCCAGGATGTTCACTCGAGACCTCGAATCTATTAGTAATATTAAACTTCGTGTCCCCTCCACCTGAAGTTGAGGCATGTAAGAATAACTTACCTCCAGAGTTGTCAAGGTTAATGGGTTGCGAGAAAGCACAGTTCAGTACAACAACTGTGTACACTCAACCGTAGCCCCATTCTGGGAAGATTTTGCATGTGACAAAGTTGTTGATGGATGCAACGGAGGAGTCCGGCGACGAAGTATCTAGTAACCACTCGCATTGATATGTTGGTTTAGAGTAGAATGTTGGCTTAAAGATTGATAAATGGGTTTTAATTTAGAAAAGAAGAAGAAACTGAAGACACTAATGATGAAATTGAAATACTTTTCTACGCTTAATGAAGACACAGTAAACTGGCTTCTTATAGAAACCTTTAATTGAATGAAATATAAAAATAGGACACTAATGACCCATTAACTAACCCCTACTATGACATGATGCAGTGACTTTTTGTTTGATTCAATAAAATATGAACTAACAAATTGAGAACATGATCAAATAAATAAGACCCACTAATTTACTATTTTGAATCAGTCAACACTCCCCCTTGATTCAAAACTGCAAACTCCAAGTTGCTGTAGAAAATAATTGTACTTTGCTTGAGAAAGCGATTTGGTAAAAACATCTGCAACCTGTTCATTTGTACCGCAGAACTTCAATGAAACATCGCCTTTTACTGCGAGACTTCGAACGAAATGATGTCGAATGTCAATATGCTTTGTTCTGTTGTGAAACGCTAGATTCTTCGTCATTGCAATGGTTGCCTTGTTATCACAATAGATTTTATTTGAACCTTGCTGCATTGGATAAAGATTAGCAAGCAATCTTCTTAACCACACTGCTTGACAACCGGCAAAAGTTACAATGACATACTCAGCTTCAGAAGATGATAAGGCCACCACATCTTGCTTTTTTGAACCCCCATGAGACAGCTCCAGATCTAAGAATAAATACGTACGATCATCCAAACAACCTACCCAATCATTATCAGTAAATCCAACCAATTTGAAATCTGATACCTTAGAGTACCAAATACCATAGTCAACAGTTCTAGCAATATAATGTAGCACCCTTTTCTCCATTCCAAGTTATTGCTTGCTACGATTATACACGTACCTAGATAATACACTTACAGAATACATAATATCAGGACTAGTGTGTGACAAATAATTTAAGCCACCAATTAAACTTCTGTAATAATTTTCATTTGCTTTGCCCATGTCCATCATCTCGTTGCAACTTCTTATTCACATTTATTGGTGTGAAAGTAGATTTGCAATTCTCCATCTTGAACTTCTTTAAAAGATCCAATGCATATTTTTTTTGTGAACCAAAGATCCCATCTTCCACCTATTTCACTTCAAGTCCAAGAAATATCGCAAAGAACCCAAATATGACATTTCAAACTCCATCATGCATAATTTAAATTCAACAATCAAAGTTTCACTAGCCCCATATAAATCATATCATCCACATAAAGACATACCACAAAAAAAATCATTCTTTTGCTTCTTCAATTACCAAGTAGGTTCGCTTTCACTCCTTATGAACCCACTTTTCAGAAAATAAGAATCAATTTTATTATATCATACGCGAGGAGCTTACTTGAAACCATACAACGCCTTCTTTAACCTGTAAACTTTGTCTTCTTTGCCATTTCAGGCTGAGAAACATAAACTTCCTCCTCTAAATATCCATTCAAAAATGCTGATTTAACATCAAATTGATAGATATGCCAATTTAATTGAGCAACTAAGGATAATAAAATTCTCACTGTTTCAAAACGAGCTATAAGAGAAAAGGTTTTGTCGAGGTTTACACCTTGTTGCTACGCATATCCTTTTACGATAAGCCTTTCCTTGTGCTTTTGTATACTCCCATCAGTATTATACTTTGCTTGCAACACCCATTTGAGACCAATAGGGACTTTGTCTTTTAGTAAGTCTACAAGCTCCTAAGTCTGATTTTTTTCAATTGACATCATTTCGTCAATCATAACATACTGCCACTTTTCCTTTTCTATTGCTTCGCCAAAAGAAATAGGATCTGATACATATAAAATAAAAGAACATGCATAAATTTCATTCAATGACCTGAATTTCCTTGGTAGAGTCTTGCTAGACAAACTTGATGGTGTTGAGCTTGATGGAGAGGAGTTATTGTTGTTGAAAGTGTGAATATTTACTAGAGAATATGTTGGAGAGTTTGCTGAAATTGGAACAACAGCTGGTACCTTGGAATAAACGTCAACTTTGAGTGGTAATTAAGGCTTTGAACTCTCCTTGATGGAACTAAAATCCCAGCTTTCATTTTCATTGAACACAATATTTCTACTAATCAAAACTTTACCACTCACAGGATTGTATAACTTATAAGCTTTGGATCGTGTGCTATACCAAACAAAGATGCATTTTTCAGATTTGTCATCAAGCTTTTGACATGCATGAGAATTCAATAAAGCATAAGCTATACATCCAAAAACTTGTAAATGACTTATCTTAGGTTTGTTATCTTTCCATGCCTCATATGGTGTTTTTTGTAGACTGTCTTTGCAGGTGAAATATTCAAGAGATAGACAGTTGTGGAAACTGATTTAGCCCAAAAATGCTTCGGAATACCTTTGACTTTCATCATACTTCTACCTATTTTTACAACTGTGTGATTTTTCCTTTCTGCTATACCATTTTGTTCTGGTGTGTAAGGTGCAGTAAGGTCTCTATGGATGCTATTTTCTTCACAGAAAGACCTAAATTCTGCAGAAATAAACTCACCTCCTCTATCGGTTTGGGGAGTTTTAATTTCACAACCACTTTGTTTCTCCGCAAAAACCTTAAACTTCTTGAAACTTTCAAATTTTTCAGACTTAAATTTCAAGAAATATACTTAGCTCATACGACTATAATCATCAGTGAATAACAAGAAATATCGACTTCCTCCTAAAGATTCCACACTAATAGGTCCACATAAATCAGCATGTACCAATTCAGGATGAATAGAAGCACACCATGAATGACCAACAGGAAATGAATGTCTACTTTGCTTTCCATAAACACACCCCTCGTAGAAATCAATAGCATCAATTTTAGGCAATCCTACAACCATACTTTTAGATTCCAACAATTTCAACCCATTTAAATTCAAATGACCATATCGTAGATGCCATAAATTAGCCTCAACATTTCCTTTAGCAACTAAAGCACAACTTCCAACATTCGAAACATTAAGAGGAAGCATTCTATTTTGAGTCATTTGATCACCAACAATTTTTTGACCCAATTTTTCATCATAGATGACACAATATTCATCATCAAACAAAACTGAATACCCACTAGTCATCAATTACCCAACATTTAGCAAATTATGAGCTAAACAAGGAGCATATTGAACATCAAAGAGAAGTTTAACATTACCCTGTAAAGTCTTAATCAAAACAATACTATCCCTTCAACTTGCATTTGCTTGTGTTGCCAAATCGAACTTCTGTTTTTTGCAATTAATCAAGCTCTTTAAACATAGACTTTGTGCCACACATATGGTTAGAACACCCACTGTCAATAAACTAGCCATCATTGGACACGTTAATAGGAGAATAAGCCATGAATAACCTACCTTCTCCATCAGATTTTGTTGATCTTTCTATTTACTCCAACAATCAGCTTCTTTTTTGTAATAACGATATTGAATTGAGCTTTTAAATTGTCTATCACTGGACTGATTTCTACCTCTACCTCTTCCATATCCACGATCACTATAGAAACGTCCTATATTACTACCTTTATTAATAAAAGGACTCCCTTCACTTGAAATGCTTTCTCTGTTGTTCGTTCTTCCGAAACAATTAACCTATATTCATGGTCTAACAACGAACTCATCAACTCATTAAAAGAGAATAAAGATAAATCATGGGCTTCTACAAGTACAGATACCACATAATTAAACTTTGAATTAAGACTCCTTAAGACTTTAGAGACAACAACTTCATCATCAATCCGATCACTATACGAGTTCATTTTATTAACAAGAGTTGAAACTCTAGACAGGTAATCTTGCACAGATTCAGTATCTTTCATACGTAAATTTTCGAAATCATGATGAAGGGTTTGAAGTTTGATGGTCATTACCTTCGTTGAACCTTTATACTCCTTCTGGAGAGTCTTCCATACCTGATTTGAAGTCTCCACTGCTGAAATTCTGGAGAAGATCAATTCATTTTCTACTTTTTGAATGATGAAGAGAGTTTTTGAATCCTTTTTCTTGGTCTCCTTTAATCGTTGCTCATCATCAAATTCATCAAATCCATTTTAAACAAAGTCCCATAAATCTTGAGATTTGAAGAGTGTTTTCGTTTTTACATTCCAAAATTCGTATTTATCTCTATTGAAAATTGGAATCATCGGCTGCAATGCCGTCAAAGAATCATTAGTTTCCCTGATTTCACTTAATTTTCCAAATAATCGAACCTGAAATTTTTGGGCTCTAATACCAAAAGATTTGTTGGCTTGAAGATTGATAAAAGAGTTTTAATTTAGAAAAGAAGAAGAAATTGAAGACACCGATGATGAAATTGAAATACTCTGCTTTGCAATTCTGCATTTAACGAAGACACAATATACTGGTTTCTTATAAAAACCTTTAATTGAATGAAACATAAAAATAGGATATTAATGACCCATTAATTGACCCCACTATGACATGATAAAGTGACTTTTTGTTTGACTCAATAAAACATGAACTAACAAACTGAGAGCATGACCAAATAAATAGAACCCACTAATTTACTATTTTGAACAAGTAATCATAGAAATGTAGAGTAGTAGAGGCTTTGAAGACAAACCTATAATGGTAAAAGTGTCGAGTCCACCTATGTAAGCCCTCATCAAGACATTATACGTAGCAGCACTAAATGGATGAAACGCGCGTTTATGACTCTATTGTCCAAGACTCGTTCTTATTCTTCTTGGTCTGCTTTTTCTTGTGGGTCACACAGGAGTTTGGCAAGATGGTGGGGACAATAACACCTGCAGTGGTGCTGACACGATCTTCTGAAGGCTAAAATGATGTGTTCAGGTGATCACTCGTTTTTGTTATTTTGCTCCTACTCTATTTTATGAGCATTTATTTATTTATTTATTGTGGGTCTTATTTGTTAAATAGAAGGATATTTATAGAATAGGATAAGAATTAGAGTAATGAGATCAGGTGATCTGTTCCCAAATCGGTAAGTTTGGAAGTTTTGGGTTTCACTTTTATTTAAACGTAAGAATGCCACGTAGGTAAATATTGGGTCTTATTGATGTCGAAACATTTGGTTAGAAAATCATGTTGACAAACTCTTAATTGGAATTTTCTTCCTTAGGGTCTATTTTAAAGGTTTTGTGAATATTGAGGTTGAATTTAAAGACTCTCAAATGTTTGAGTTAATCCTATGTAAACATTAGGGCTTAAAATATGTTTTTAAACGATTGAATGTTTGTAAAAAGTAGATTTTTTTGAAATGTGTCAAAATATTTAGGTTTAAATTAAATTTTTTGTAAAAAAAATGTTGAAGTTCAATTTAACCCTTTTTTTCCTAAAAATTTAAATAAGCTAAACTTTAGTTAAACAAGATGTATCTTACTTCATATAGATATAATATGAGTCGACATTAATTGATTTTAATTATATTTATTAAATTAATTTTTAGTTTAACATGATTTGATTAATTACATGTAATATTTATATTGATCGAGTGGATGTTATCATTAATTTTCACATAATTCAAAAGAAGAAAATTCTATAAAAATTAAAATTATAAAAATTGATCGACCCATAGTTTTAAAGATTATTTTTTTTAGAATTAGTTAAACAAAAAATCTATTAAACTCTGCCTAGATTATATTAAACTAACTATTTTATTTTCTTATTCGAATCAAAAAGGGGAAGAGAAGAAAAATTAAATTTGGTAACTCAGGAAGGAATATGAAAGATCTGGTTATATCTTTTATGCAGGCACAAGATTTGAATCCATTACTAAAAGATCTTAGAAAGACTTAGACTACGTTTGGATCTGCGATGCGGTAGAGATAGATACTGATCTACCGCAGTTTTTAAATGCAATCATATGTTTGGATTTGCGGCCGACAACAGTAGATTGGAGAAAACTGTGGTGCCACAGCAGAAATAGATAAGCAAAAAGAGGGCTGCGGTAAGAAACTGCTTATGCTGTGAAAATTTTACCTTCCAATAATAACCTCATGATATTTTAATATTTTTCATTATATCCTTAATTAATAGAAGGAAGTTTTTGCCAATAATATTTAAGTAAAGTAAAATATTTTATCTTCTAAATTTATTTTATTTATATTTTCTTATTTTAATTTAATAATTTGAATTTATATGACTAATAATGTATTTTTTTGA
>JANZXR010000008.1:3059372-3161790 GCA_027575705.1 Erythroxylum echinodendron | reverse complement strand
ATTAATAATAAATTGTATATAATTAATAATAAAATAATAAAACTTTTATTAAAATTTTTATTATTTTTAAATAAAAAAAAATATATATAAGTCACAATCCTGACTTTTTAATTGAATATGATTTCTGTTTTAAAATCATATCGTTAAACAACTATTTTAATATCAAGGCTATAATAGTCATTTATTATACATTACATTCTATTTCATCTATCTTCCAAACAAGAGTTTACTACATTACATTATGAACCCTTCCATTCCTCCTAAACAACTTTTTATCATGTTACGTTCTATTTCATTATAAACTGTTCCGTTTCGTTCCATTTCGTTCTATTCCATTCCATTAATTAACATCCGACCAAACAGGTTAATTTTTTGAATTAAATATGAGATTGCAATATTTTATTTTGGACACTCAAATTTGAACAAGAAAAACAATTTAATATTAAAATTTAAAATTTATTGATTGTATCTTACATACATATTAAAAGAATTGATATCATTGAATCGAGTAACAGCTATGTGGAGTCTTTAAAATGTTAATGTGATTAAATATTTATTTGAGATCATCCATTTATTAAATAATTCATTCAAAATATATAAATTATAAATTATTTCATTCCATATGCATATAAAAGATAACGACAGCCAGTGAAGTGCAATATTGTTGTTTTAAAACCCCAAATTAACGAATATTATGCAAGATCCTGGTTACCGAACATATTCTTACTAGATTAATGTCTTTTATCACAATCTTGAGACTCAATGAACAGAAAGCAAAAAATAATAGAAGATAGAAGATAAACCGATGTCAATGCAAATGTACTAAACGGCCCAAAGAAGGAAATATAAATAGTAACACACACCAATTACCCCCTGAAAATAGTAAAGTAAAAAGAAAATCTGAGGTCCAGTCTAGCGTGACAAAACTACAAAGGAGAAATCAAAAATTTTCGCTTCCCTAATAATTCAACAGGTGATGACCAAAACTTGATTGGTATTCCAATTTCTGGTCCTAGTCCTGGACAAGATACAACATCACGAGGAAAGGAATGAAGATCTTCAAACTTTGATGCTTTCTCCTCCTAAAGGATTTTTAAAATAATCAACTTAGCCTGCATCGTCCCTCTCCCAAGGCCTTCTGCTGCATATAAAAACTATTCGAGTATTGCAGACATTTCAGAAATCCTATCCTATTAAAAAAAAAAAATCTAGTGCCATGGATTCCTCTTTACTGCTACATTTCTTTTTGAGCTACTTGCTGAACTTGTTTTCTGCCACAATAGAAGTAAAAGCAGTCAGGTACGTGACAGGTTATTTCATAATCTATATTTACGGTACACAAACTTTTACATACCGATTTGGACTTTTTTGCCTTTCCCCGTACCCTGTTCTTTGGAGGTTTCAGTTTGTAGATCCGAACCATCCAATGGTGAGTTGTGAATGCCTAAAAATTGAGAAGACCACAAATCAATGAAAAACTTATCTACCACTAATCCTACCTCGCAAAGATAAATGAAGCCCATTATGCACTAACAATGTGAATCATGTCCTATGGGATTTTTTTAAAATGAACGCTAAATCATTTCCACACGGGTTTGAAACTTGTCATTCTGCAACTGACTCAAAGTTTAGTGAGTTTATAAGGATGATCTGACCTCCTCAAAATGGCTGAGTTTGAAATGTTTCTTCCCAATTTCTGTCCTTCTGACCCTATCAAAACCCTTACCATCTGTTTCCACAAACCTGTAATAGAAGACATGATGAAAAATAATTATTTAAGAGGTAATCCACATACAGTACAAGTCCAACATAGGGATTCATACCTATAATATGATAGCTTGTACATGAGACAATTTAACATGGTTGGAGTAGCCTGAGAATCAATCCGATATTGACCATCTCTCTGCGAGCAGAAAGAGAAGATCCAAAACAATCAGTAACATTATACTAGTACACCAAATAAGTCAAAAAAAGCTCTATCAGATAACAATCTACAGAACAAATCACAATATGTAGAACAATCCAAATGATGTAGCTAGAAAAGATCAACCAAGGGTAAAATATCATATCATCATTTACCTAAAAGAAATAAATCAGTTCAGCTTGAGAAAAATTCTTACAAGATAATCTGGTTCTTTAATATGAGGGAAGACGCCACCTCCTATACGAACCATCCACAGGAACTTGTTAATATCATCACTTGGATAGCCAACAAGACCTAACCAACAACAAAGTCATGCATCAGCATGGACCTTTTCCCTTGAAAGAAAATATGGACCAGTCCAAGATCAGATGATAAGCAAACCTCCAAATACAACTAAAACATATTTAACATCCAAGGAGTTAAAGATTTCCCATGCTGCTTTTTCTGGAGAAGACATGGCAGTACCAACAGTTGCAATGTGTGTGTTATTCCAAGTATTATTGTCAACAATGACAGTTCGGTTAGCCATAGCAGTTGTTTGATAACCATAGTCCCACCAGGATGCAACCTATAACAATCAAATGCCGTTTTATATTCATGATGCAATCAAACCAAGTTGGAAGGCATCAAATAATTAGAAAAACAGCTAAAAGGCCAAGTAGAAAAATCAATAGAGTCAACTAAATATCATGGCACATGAATAGATTTTATAAGGCTGCTTCAAGTCAATTTTGTAAACCAAGGAAAAGTGACCCTTAGTAACTTGAACTGCATCTGATCTCAAGATATAGTTGCCTTGCGTTAGTATAGCCAAATCTTTCACCAGAACATATTGCGCCTCAAACCATGTTGTAGTTTACACAACTAGATCTAATTCTAGAATTCCACTGCATAAATAAATAATTTAGCATTTTTTTAAGGAACATATATAAACTGTAGACATCATTACTCTTATCATTCCAGAGGTTGAAAAAAAATTTAATGTCAAAATGTCTAAAGTTGCACAGTTAAAACCCTATTGCCAAAGCTTTTGAATAGCTAAAATTTAACATGTGTAGAAAAGTTGAATAAAAAAATTGAAATTGGAAAAGAAGATGTAGGAATGAACTTACTTTATCATCAACATCAGTGTTGTGCCGTAACCATGAATAAGCCTCTCTAAAATCATCAAAGACATGAAGGCCACCATCATGAGAATAAGATGTCAAAACAATTGAAGGGGCTGAATAAGCTTCAGCAGCCGCCCATACACAATGAACCTTCAAACAGATAGGACAAGAACCAATTACCAGAATATCAGAAAACGGGTTAATACATTAGAAAGATAAAAATTCTTCATAATTGAGTATGGTGAGAAGGATGAAACAAAATGAAAGGTAGCGATTGAAGGATGCAAAATAACACACAATTATAGTCTCAAGACATCAATGAATGACAGAGAATATACTTGAGTTACTTATTGGAGCTACAAGAAAAGAATAAAAGAAAAGAAAAGGCAGCATAAATAAACACACTTTATCATACTGAAGATTATTTGTCCTAGGGAAGGAGGGTCAAGGACTAGGATTCCACATACCACATAGAAGGCACCGAGTAACACAAGTAGGAAAATAGATATAACAGAAGCCGCCAAGGGTAAAACAAGAAGTCTCTTATTGGATCGGGAAGTGACTGGTGTCTTCTCCGCAATATCTTTTTCCTTCTTCTTGTTCCTTTTTGAGGATCTTGTTTTTGACGCTTCTTCAGGTTTCCGAGAGTTCACTGAATCATTTTGAGCTCCAGCAGCACTTGAACTTTGTGCAACTTGTGTACTAGAATTGACCACTGCAGCAATTTTTGAAGTACCCTCTCCTGACTTAAAATCAATATCAAAATTCTAAAATAAGGTTTCAAGTTAAATGGATGGCTGGATAAAGCAGAAATAGCAGGACACAGGTTCATGCTTACATCAGTTTCGTAAGTCCCTGTCGGCACAGGTAGCTGAAACTTGATAGACTGTGTGAAAACATTAAAAGCCTCAGACAGAGCAATCCCAGACAGGATGCATGCCGCTGGGGCAAGCACAAGCATCAGACGCACCTATAATATTTGTAAAAACCAAATGATCACATAGATATAACAAAAAGAGATGAGAAAAAATATGTAGGAATTAAATGTCAAAGGTTTTACTCACCATAACTCCAGAAAAATAAACAGATGTCACAATATAAAGCACAATAAACGAGCTTGCATCAGATAAAGGCAGAAAGCATGCCTAGCAAAACAAACAGAGCATTACGAAATCAATTCTTTGTAGAAGTTTATTGCTGAACACAAAACAGGCTTTAAACATTTCCAACTTACAATGATCCCAGCTGGAACTAAGAAAGCCAATATATTGATGTCCATGAAGTAAGATGGCCAAGTAGGGGGTTGATGTTCACTAACACTAGCAATGATTGGGATATACTTGCTTGCATAGGTTCTGCCTCATCAAAACAAATAAAATAGAATTCAATAAAATTTGGGAACAATTAACTCACTGAAAATTTAACAACTAGGTTGATAATACACACACATAGAAAGAGAGAGAAGGAGCGAGAGAGGATGTCTAGCTGCTCATCAAGTACTTTAAAGACATAGTACACAGATGTCAGCTTTCTCTGGATTTTAGGTTGCACTAACCCAAAGCATACATAGTTTACCCTATACAACATTAAATCAGGATGACTACAGCAGTGGCTGCCAATAGTCATAAAATAAACACTTACGGATCAAGCAGACTCAGACTTCGTCCACTCCATCCCTTTGTTGGGCTGGAAGCCACCAATGCAATTAGAATTGCTATCACAGCACAGCAGACAACCCTGAGAAACACAAAATCCCAAGTACAAATAATATTTTCATGCCCTAAGATAACATAGTATGGTTGGACTGTTCGTGCATTATCATCGTTACTTGATATCACAGCTATCTGTGATATCAAGTTTCCAGACAACTAAACAAAAAAGCAAGAAGTTGATGATGGAAGATTACAGGCCAACAGACACGACAAGTGTGACAGCTACTTTAAACATTCTTGGAGACAGAATCCCTTTGACATAATACACAAAACCAACCACGTGGATTATAATGAAAACCTGCATGGCAAAATCAGGAATAATAAGACAAGGGCTGAATAGAACAAATATAAACATCATCCTGACTAACTGTTCAAGGTTAAAAATATTACAATTCTTTTAAAAGATTGAACAAAAGAAAGTATAGATATAGAAAAGAAAATATAAATAAAAATATTGGTTTGGAAGTACTTTATTGGAGAAAAAACTCACCAAAAATGACGCAAAATGTTCTGAGGTCATTACAGCATTGAAGCCAACAACAGGTACCAAAGCAGCTAATAATGTTCCCAGGACCACCTGCACATACAAGTCTTATTTACGAAATAATAAACCACAGAATTCAACCCCAGAGACAAATCTATGTTCATGATAACTGATTGGGACTAGCAATTTAAATCACCGGTGTGAACACAGCTAATAATGTGACCAAGACTATAGGTGTTACTCACTAAAAGAACAAGGAATTCAGCCGCATTCAAATGACCAGCCATTCCAAGAGATTAAAATTTTAAAAAGTACTGTATCCTCAAAAAGAAGCTCCAAAAATACTCATCAAAAGACGACTATGTTCATGATAAATGATTGGAACTAATCATTTGCTTTTTATTTTAAAGATGATTTTACTTTCAAATCCAATACACATGCACAACATGCAAACAAATAACAAGAGAAGATGTGGAAAGATGATCAACTCAATTATAACTGTAAAATAATCAACAATAACTTAGTCACTATATTATTTAAACATCACCTACAAAGAGAAAACATATTCCAAAAACATCCTTAGCACTATAACCTTAGCCATATTTGCTTATCATATATTCTTTTAATGTCATTGTTCAGCAGATGAAACATGGCATAGAATTCTGGGCACTTGTCACGGGGAAAAAGTCAAAGGGTGCAAGATAAGCAATGCACTTGAGAGCAGTGACAAATCACAAAAAAAGTCACCATGGTTTTCAATGTCTAAATAACTTATATAACGTTAATGTTAATACAACTTAATATTCCCCAAGACAACATGAGACGAGTACAGATCTTGCTGAGGAAGTACACAAAAGCCTTCCTACTTATTGACCCATAACCAGGGAAAAAAGGATGCAGGAAAGAAAATGACATACAAAAAGGGAGTGGGAGAGATCCAGTTATAGGTTTTTTTGAGGCTAGAGGACAATAAAACAGAGGATGAAGAAAGGAAAAGACAATATAGAGGAGAAAGTAGCTAGCAAGGCCAGAGGTTACCAAGGCTATGCCTTGACAACTTTGAGAAATTGTGGTCCAACCCAAAATAACATATATCCAGGAACAAATGTCAAGTGTTGCAAAACTTGGTCAAGGTTTATCAAAATGCAGTAGAAAGCATGGACCAAAGCATAAACACAATACTGCTTTTCCATGTCTCAATCCAGGGTAAGCTATGCACTTGGAAGGGTATATCCACTTCAGATCAATGTCCATCTTAAGCTTTGCCATGTCTTTAACAATTATTATATACAATCAACATGACCATACAATCCTATGAAGATGTTTATCAACACTTTCTCATGATTCTGATTGATTTCATTGGCATATTATGAATACTTACAAGCGGAGCATAGGCGATGTACAGTCGAGAAGAGTAGCGGCCAGTGAAAATGCACAAAAGTACATGCATGGGAATAAGATTAATTATAAAGGTGTAGCCTCCCCACGAGCAAACCTGAATTACAGAACAAGTAATGTCAGTAAACAAAAACATGATGAGAAATTAGAGGAAGCAAAGTAAAATTAGCACAAATCTTACCATGTAGAAGTATGCTAGAGCATTCAAAGTGGCATAAAAAAGAGATCCAGTATTGAGAGTCTGCAAAAATCGCAAATTCAACACCAGAAATGAATATTTATTATCTTAAATTATATATAACATTAAGCAATCTGTGGCAAATTGATTACATATAACCATCAACAGTATATCAGATGTGAATGTTGCTTGAACAAACAGTTAATATGAAGCTTAGATAAAATTTGGATCAATTTCATATATCAAAATCTACCTTTATATAAAGATAGAAAGTGAAGATTAAAGCAAATATAGCTACTGCTTCATTGTCATAGCTGCCTGCTACAGATCTTGATATATATGATGGAACCTGCAAAAGAATTTACACAAGAAAACAGTTTTGACAAACATTTTAGTGCATCATAAATCCTGAAATTTCTACATCATGGGTAATCCATACATGGACAATATGCGTTGGATTTTCACTTTTGTCTTTTTTATGGAAATGGGGCAAATCTTTCAAGCATGTTCATGAAGCTTATGAAAATAAGAGCATCTTTATGTTGGCAGAATTGCATTTTACTCTAGAAAGGACCATAGCCTAGTTATGGACTCCAGAATGCCTTCATTACGCTGTTCCCCACATTGATTAAAGTCAATTTTCATCTGTGAACAAGCAGATATGGATGTCTTCTAGAATCTGCTATCAACAAGGAACATGCAGTTTGCGTCCTGTGGACTTGATTGCAATGAAATGCACCCTCCACATCACTGACTTTATTATCATTTATAGCAAATGTTAATAAGCCGTATTGTCTGCTTATCAATGCTTGAAGAACTTCTTGTAAGACACTTTTAACTGCAATTGGTTTATAAGGCTACTGAAATACTAAAGGTGAAAAACAAAACAAGAAAAAAGAACATGAACATAATCATCTGATTCAATTAAGCGAAAACAGATACATAATAATATATCAATTTGGTTATAGTATAAAGCAATAAATCCATGAAAGTATTCCCCAAAGAATGATGAGACAAAAGGACCACAAGATATAATGTTTATTTACTGTGATTATTAAAGAATTTAGCAGTGTATCTGAATTATCAATTCCCATATACCCGCAGTATGATTTACCATGGCCAAAAGAGCTGCTGCTGTCAGTCCAGCCCCAACACCTTTAATTTCCTATGGAGAAGTAAATTATATATTATCAGCAAAAATAATAAAACCAAACATCATATCTGGTAAAAAGAGGAACCAAAAAGAAAACGGTACTGACCTTGGTCAAAAGGTAGGTTGCCCATGAAGCAAATGCAGAGAAAATTGGTGCAGTGAACACACAAACAGTCTCAACAGACAGAGGAATATTCAGTGAATTTAAGATCCTAACAATTTCCAAGGTAATGAATCAAGAAATTAGCTAAAAGGAAACTCGTGAATAAATGGCAGGGTCAAATATTCTTAAATTAGGGAGAGGAGGTCTAACAGGTACTACACAAAAACTAAATGAATAAATTTTATAGATAAGACGTGAACAGATATTAATCAAAAGGCACTCACCACCACATTGTGCCTGCTGTCAAGGTCAACCCCGGATAAACTGTGCCACCAATGACACGGCCGAGAGGATACCTAATTGAATCACAGCATTACAATCAACATAGATACAATACAAAAGCGAAAAATTCTGCAATTAGCATCTGCCAACTAGAGTAGCAATTACCATGTTCGATCATCGAACCAATTCCAAAAGTCATATATTCCCTTTTTTGTTAAAAACTGAAAACCAAAAACACCAATGCCTGTTAACTTTTATGAATCAGTATTATACAAAATGATAAATGAGGAAATAAGAACCTGAGTAACTCTGTAATTGAAATACGGATCAAATTCGTGAATAACACTCTCATACTTTATAACCTGCCACATGATAGATATAAATTAACTAACAACATTAATTAATCTACAAAAAAAGTGAACCCAAATCACAACTTCTCATGAGAGCCCAAATTAGAAAGTAATGACAACATCCAAAAAAGTAATAAATCAAATACTTCTTCTTTCCTTGGTAGTCATCAAAATCTTCAGTATTCAGCAACCAAAAAGAAACATAGAAAGCAAGCGGCAACTAAGAAAATTGAAGATAACATTATATAGGCATATCATAGAAACAATTCAGTTTTAAAAACAGACAGAAGAAAATCTAAAGAATGTATCCAAACACATAAATGCTTTTGTTTACTTAAAAGTTTAAGCTAAAGAATGTATGCACTGAAAAGCTTCAGTTCTTCGCTAGAGCAGAGGAACAGTGATAAGATGAGAAAAACAGTGTCGTGATGATCGGATCTGGAGGGTTATGTGATACTTACAGAGAAGAGACGGATCGAGAAGGCGAAAACTCCGATCAAGATCAGGATGAAGAAGGAGAAAACATTCCCGAAAGCGTGACGCAAGGTCGTTGAACCATTGGCGCTCTCAGGACTCGTCATTGACAAGAGACGAAAGAATTAGAGTGTGGTAGTATAAGGGTTTCGCAAGGTCGTTGAGTGCGAGGAGACTTTTCTAGTTTGCGGGCAGCGAGCTACTCAGTTGCGGGGACTCAGATTAACAAAATCACCAAAATGCCTCTCAAAATTGCATCTCACTGACAATAATATCCTTTTGATCTGCACTTGGCAAGATTTTATTGGTTGATTTGTCAATGTGACCCACAGTTAAAGAATTGCGTGGCAATCCACTTGGCTGCAAATGATTCGCCAGCATATGTGTCCTGCTACCTTTGGCTCTCTTGCTAATTTTTCCACGACGATATTTTTGTGCGAATTTTGAAAAGTCTTTTTATTTACGATGAATAATAAGCATAAAAGGTTAAATTGACTTTAATTTTTTAAAAATTATTTTTATTAAAAATAACAAAAATACATATAACATGTTAATTAATTAAATAATAATAATATAACAACCTATTTTATAATATCAATTTAAAATCATTATTAATTTTATAATAAATTATTAATTTTAATTTTAATTTAATTAATTTAAAATATTATATATTACCCATATTTTTTTATTATTCTTATTAAAAATTAAATTTTATAAAAAATTTAATCATTAAAATTGCTTGTGAATTCGTCTTTTATTGTTAATAATAAATATGCTTAAAAAATCGCAGGCGCAAAGCCCAATCCATTTGAAAAGGCCCAGGTATGATATCTATCCAATTGCGTGATTAGCGAGAAGACAGCCTCGGTCGACCCATAAGAGCCGTCTGATTTTCATGTTCAAGGGAATTTATTGATCTTGTTCCCTTGAATCAACTGGTGAATCTCCCGATCGTTGTATCTTTCTGTTGTTAACACACGGTACGAACCCTAACCCTAGCTTTATCTTTTATGTTCTTAGGGTTTCAATTTCATGAACTCGTTTAATTTTCAGCTCTGGTATGGTTTTTAGGCTGTGGCTTGCGTGCCCTAGATTTGGCTTTTGGCTTTTGTCTTGTGTTCTGTTTTTCTCTTTCTTTCGATGTTATCTGGGAGTTTTGTGCTTTTGTTGTTCGGATTTATATTATTTTTTAAACTGATTGGTTTCTTTTTGTTTTTGTTGTTGATTTCTTCTTCTTTCAAGATTTCAGGTTGCTAGTTTTTTAGAAAGGCTAGTGTAGTTGAATCAATAGCTATTTTGGATGGCTTCTCTTAAGGACCTCCTACCTCCGGTGAAATCCAGTGCAACAACCTATTATGATCATTCAAATGACCCATGGTTCAAGCAGCGATTCAGCGCACCAGAGGGGGAGCAATTCACTGTGGTTAAACATAATCCTGTGCCTCCCTACTTGAAACGCTCTGGTTTTGTTCCACGGAGAGTGGAGGATTTTGGTGATGGAGGTGCATTTCCAGAGATTCATATTGCACAATACCCTCTTGACATGGGCCGGGATAAATCTGCAAAACCGGGGTCGAAGATTCTACCTGTGACCGTTGATGCCCATGGGAATGTGGCATATGATGCTATTGTCAAGCAGAACGAAAATGCCAAGAAAACAGTTTATTCACAGCATAAGGATCTTATTCCAAAAATTTTGAAGAATGAGGAAGGGACTGACGAGGATGAAGATGAGGATTTACAGAAAGAGATTGAGGAGACAACACTAGAAACCAAGGCTGCTCTTGAAAAGATTGTGAATGTTAGATTGAGTGCAGCACAGCCTAAGAATGTGCCTAAACAGTCTTCGGATTCAAAGTATATTAAGTATAAGCCATCACAGCAATCAGCAGCTTTCAACTCTGGTGCAAAAGAAAGGATTATCAGAATGGTAGAAATGCCAGTGGACCCACTTGAACCTCCTAAATTCAAGCATAAGAGGGTTCCCAAGGCTTCAGGATCACCACCTGTGCCAGTCATGCACTCTCCACCTCGGCCTGTGACTGTGAAGGATCAACAGGATTGGAAAATACCTCCTTGTATCTCGAATTGGAAGAATCCTAAAGGTTACACAATTCCTCTTGATAAGCGTTTGGCAGCTGATGGAAGAGGTTTGCAGGATGTGCAGATCAATGATAATTTTGCTAAGCTGTCAGAGGCACTTTATATTGCTGAGCAAAAAGCTAGAGAAGCGGTTGCAATGAGATCAAAGGTTCAAAAGGAGATGATGATGAAAGAGAAAGAAAGAAAAGAACAGGAGTTGCGTGCATTAGCCCAGAAAGCACGTTCTGAGAGAACTGGCACTGCCCAACCAGCTTCTATACCTATTCCATCTGAGAAGAGCACAATGGATGATGTTGACATGAGAGGAGATTATGAACGAGTGAGGGATCGGGAGAGGGAGAGGGAGAGAGATGTTCCCAAGGAGTCAAAGGAGGAAAGGGAGGAGCGCCTACAACGGGAAAATATTCGACAGGAACGACGTAAAGAGAGGGAGAGAGAGAGGAGGTTGGAGGCCAAAGATGCTGCAATGGGTAAGAAAAGTAAGATCACTAGAGACAGAGATCGTGACATTAGCGAGAAAGTTGCTCTTGGTATGGCCTCCGCTGGAGCTGCAAGAGGAGAAGTTATGTATGACCAAAGGCTGTTCAACCAGGAGAAAGGAATGGATTCTGGTTTTGCCACTGATGACCAATATAATGTGTATGATAAGGGTCTGTTCACAGCGCAGAACACCCTTGCTACAATTTACAGGCCAAAGAAAGATGCTGATGCTGAGATGTATGGAGGTGCAGACGAGCAGTTGGAAAAGATCATGAAGACAGAGCGATTCAAACCGGACAAGGGTTTTACTGGCACTTCAGAGAGGGCTGGTGCACGAGACAGACCAATTGAGTTTGGGAAGGATGCAGAAGAAGCTGATCCGTTTGGTCTGGATCGTTTCTTGACTGAAGTGAAGGAGGGCAAAAAGGCCCTGGACAAAATTGGCTCTGGCGGCACAATGAAAGCTAGTGCTGGATCATCCATGCGGGATGGTTATGAAGGGGGTTCAGGTAGAACTCGCATTGGATTTGAAAGAGGGCGGTAGATGTGAGTTGAAATAATGTGGTAGAATCTGTAACCTTTTCCCAGTTAGTAGTTGTATTCTACTAGTAGAAACCGTTGTGTTTGGCGATTTATATTTAGCGTTTGGTCAAGATGTTTGTACTCTGGTTTATTTTCTTAATTCCTGAATAAGTTAATCCTTCTCTATCCTACATAAGTACAATTTATGTTCTTGCCGAGTAAAGATGGAATGCATTTGATTGCATGACCTATATACATTGCCAAATTAGTATATCATTTTTTCTTAATGTTTGGTGCCTTTGGTGGGTATAATGCGGGCTCTTATAGTTCAGTGTTCATATGGCCAAGAGTGAATTCCCAGAAAACATTCTTTATGAAAACATGATTCTGTTACATTGCCATAGGAGACACATAGACCAAAATAGACATGCCATGCACTACTGGAGCCTGCATGGGAGAATACTAAGCAACAAAAAGATCCATGAGCCGAAAAGGAGTTGAAAAGGTCGGGTCGGGTGTAAGAACACTAGAGAAAGTACAATGACAGCCATTTCCCTCTCTAAATTTTGAACAGATGCAAGTAATGTCATGCGCTGCATCCGACAGAAGTACATTTTTTCAGGTCAGCAGTGCCCCTCCAAAGCCAGTGTCTTTCATTTAAGTAAAACCAACTTGATCTGTAAACAAATTTGTAAGAGCACAATGCTTAGTTAGAACATTAAACTATTTATGACATCTGAAAAAACTTTCCCAACGCATGAATCCACAATGGTTTAAACCTTTAAGCGAAAACATTTGAATCAATTTGTTGGATGTTTGGAAAATTCTGTCGAATAATCACAGAATAGTTGGCAGATTTTGCCTGCAAAGAAGAAATGATATGCAGCAATTAGCAAATCAGAATAAATTGCGGGAAATTTTCCAGTCAAAGATTCATCACAAATTCTAGCAACAGTTAAAATGAAAATTTGACCTAAGCTGGCACAAATGCATTCTATTTAAGTCTGTTCACTCTCTCATGCAGATTGTTGGTATGAAAATCCTAGATGCAAATGATAGAACGCTTCACCAAAGAATATCAAAATTGGGAAAATGTGAAGAACAAATAAACGGAAAATGTCAAACTCACATCTAACCTCACAATGTTACGATCATCTGATAAAGCTACAGAAGGATAAATGAAAGTGGCAATCTTACAAGCAAAATAGTTGTCCAAATATTAACTCTCAAAAATTTAATTTTCAAATCACTAGCAACTATCAACACTAGTTGGTGTTCACATATGGAAGTATCATAACCTACAGCTAAGGGGCACGATTCATCAATGGTGATAAACTACTATATGGGGAACAAGTTCACATACTGATGTATTTGGCAGCAAAGTGTATATTTAAATAAGTTTTGCAACTTCCTCTGCTGTCAAAGATATGTTCTCTATTCCTAACGACCCTCAGGAATCTTGAGACAAAACGTAAAGCAAGAGATCAAAGTGTTAAACACCAAACAACATGTTACCTGGGATATAAACTGAATTCAAGTTAAATCTAAGGAGAAGAAGTAAGCATAAACAAGCATTATATAACAAAGATCTATAACATATGGCTCTCTTAAGAGGAGAATGGGAAAAAGATCAACTTATAGAGATTCCCCTTATTCAAGTATAAGATCAGTGAAGCCCACCAAATAATAGAGCTTATGCCAACCAGATCAGTTATAGCATAGCATATAAACATAAAGCTGTAAGCGGCATTAGTTCTGACCAATACCTTAAAACAAACAAATAAAGCAATAAAAAGTAGGCAAGAAAGTTTTAAAAAATCAAATAATGTAATAAAAGTTTCAGGAGTAAATTCATTCCAAGTTGAAGATTATCATACACATGGGTTGTTTTCAAAATATATAGTGGTTAACTTCTCTCTAGAACCAGCAATGGCCTCAGCTATGCCTGCAAGTGATTCTATCTGGTTGTCATTGAGCCACAGATCTTCCAACCTGCATGTACAGCTCTCAATTAAGTACTATATTAGTAAAACAAGTACTCCAAAAGTACAGAATACATACTGTGTCAGGTTCTGAATGTCCTCCACTGAGCTTAGTTTGTTAGATGATACATCTAGTACACGAAGATTGACCAAGGTCGATAGACCTTCCATTTTCGAGATACCATTGTGGCTCAAGTATAGTTCTTCCAGTGAGACGCACTCCTTAGAATTGAAAAAATAATAATTAAGGGGAAAGGTAAAGATAAAAGTGAACAGAGAAATTTTTCTGACTACCATAAGTGCAACTCTTTCAAATACATAATGACCAATTAAATATTTTTTTAAATACCTCAAAACCTCTCATTGAAGTTAAACGATTGCTTTGCAAACTAAGCTTCTTGATACATTTTAACCCACAAAGATCAATTACTCTGATTCGATTGCGTCCCAGCCAAAGCTCCTGTAAGTTTGTTAAATTATGCATATTCTCCATTACCTAGCAAGCAAAAGGACGCAGCTTTAGAATCAATAAACAGTGGTAGACTTTGAAACAGACAAAAAACTTACTCTTAATCTGTTGGAACCAAGTTCTAGAATCTGCAATTGATGAAAGTGATCAATCTCCTCCATCTTCGTAACTTCATTCTTAGATACATAGAGTTCCTTGAGGGTATTGGAAACCTTCGACAACCCGTGCAAGGAAGTGATTTCGTTGAAAGAAACATCGAAAATCAAGAGACTCTTGAATATGCCAACATCAGGTATTCTCATTAATTTATTATCCCTCAGCACCAGCTCCTGCCGAGAACACCAGACACTTCTGATCACCATCTTAACAACAAGCCATAACGCAAGTGAAACTCAAACATACCAATACAACAACACGGTAACAGCTCCCGTACGTTCCGGTATAAAAATTAATAGATATATCAGGAAAAGCTGGCTTCTCTTATACATTGAAAATTCAATATAGATACACGTTTCCTAATAATGAAAAATATTGGATATTGCGTTAGATTTTTTAAAGGTCTTCACTTTCTCTCGTTAATCTATATTACAAATCGTAAAACTATAAGCAACAAACCACACCTCGACACCTGACAACTTTTCCCAGTGGGAGAAAGGCTCCATAGCAGCATCGTCAATGAGATTTTGCCGAAGAGAGAGCTTCTTGAGGTTGGAGAGATGCGCAATTCTAGGGTCCAACTTCGACAGGCGATTCGCTGTGAGGTCCAACTCGATGAGACTCGGAGATAATTCGAGGGAATCGAGGTCGTGGAGCTGAAAGCTCGTGAGATCGAGGACTGTGCTGGCCATATCAATTTCCACCGCCTGATCATCCGGCTCGGGATCGGATCCCCGCGGTGGTTTTGCCTCGCCGTTCATTTGGCCGTTAGCTGTCCGGTGTGCCGGAGATAAAGTTGGGAACTTTCTCGATCCGATTAAATGATGGAATGTTAAACTTTGTATGTAGGGGGCTATTATTGGAAACCAATCTTTCCAATAATTTTAATTTTCTGTCTTTTCTTTTCAATCCTCTTGCAAGATAAACCTAAATGTCATATCGCTAAGGCTTTTAGATTTATGAAGACTTTTAAAAATTTTAATATGGTACAATAAAAGATTATATTTTATTTTTTAAAAGCAATAAAGAATAATAAATTACATAGTGTTTAATCTTAGGATTTTTTTTTAATTTAGTACTAAGCTTTTTAAAGCTTGTATAAATCATGTTAAAATATTATTTTTGATAATGTGACATATCCACAAAATACTATGTAGATGATCATTTATTAACTTCATAAGTAAAATATAATATTTTAATTTAATTTATATGAATTTTAAAATGTTAATTACTAAATTAAAAAATTTTAAAGTTTGATATTAAAATATAAAATCTAGTTAAATACGTTTTGAATATATTATCTCAAAACAATAATGATAATGAAGTGTTAGTCAAAAAATAAAAAAATTGTAAAATTCTTTTATCTAGTCAGATTCGTCTGGGCCAAAATGGCCCAACGTCTCAAGCATGCTCATTTCAGTGGCACACTTTTCTTGGGCTTATATAAGAGATGTGAATTTTTGTACAACTTTTTATAAGTTAGTGTTTTTCGTTTTTCGGGAAAGGTTTGGTGAGACGTATTTAAATCTTGATACAAACTTAACCAGAATTTTCCTGAACTAGTTATTCCTGCTCTCTTGTAGCTGATAGAGTAAGCAACTAAGCACTCGATGGTAAATAGAACGCGAGTACATGTCACGTGACGGACAATTTGAACCCCAAGGTTAGCACGTGCCTCCCTATTTGAATTGAACCTAAAGAAAAACCCCCAAAAAACAGCACCAGAAAATCCCTCTCTCTCGTTTCTAGTTTTAAATCGGAGAAGAAAAGAAGGCCATGGAATCGATACTCGTGGAGTGTGTAAACAACAGTATTGGGCATTTCATGCACCGGAACGCCATTTTCATGTGCGAACGCCTTTGCGCTGAATTCCCTTCTGAGGTACTCTGAAGTCCTCTATCTGTTACGTCTCTCAATTTCTCGGAGATATTCTGTGTTGATTGTTAGCCTGCTTTCCCCCTTTTTTTGCTCATTTACTGCCAGTCATGGTTTCGCATTCTTCAATTTTTTACCCCTCTTACGGATATTATCATTGGAATCTGAGTTAGCTTGATTTAGGTAGCTTTTCTAATTTATTGGCTCGATCGGTAGTCTAGAGTTCAGTACTGGTGGCATAATAGAGCACTTGTGTGCTATGAAATCAAGATTTTGATAGAAAGGGAAGTAGATTGAGTTGAGATGAAGTTGGAGTAGTACCTTTAGGTGGCCATTGTTTCTTAGAGTATTTCAGAAAGATCTTAAGTTTCATTTCAAACTAGATCTCTGAAGGCACTCTACTACTTGTGACCTTATTATTGGTTTATTGCCTCATGTTTCTGGACTCTCCCATTATAGTGAATCCTTATTTTTATTTCAATGATTACATTTGAACAAATGCACCTAACACTAGTATAAGGACTTCAATGGCTTATTTATTTCTTAATGTGATTCTCGATGGGTATTTTTCTCCATGTGCAGACCAATTTACAATTGCTGGCTGGATGTTATTTACAAAACAATCAAGCTTATGCAGCTTACCATATTCTTAAAGGTAGATGTGGTGATTAATTGATATCTGCTTCTTTCTTTTCAGTGTTTGTTAAGTTATGATGTCCTAAAGTATTTCATTGTTAATTCTTTCCTTATATTTTTTTACGCGAATGTTGTTTAATCATTTAAAGTGTTGCTCATTTGTATATTTCTCATTTTTCTATGTTCATTATTCCATGAAGGCACGCAAATGGCTCAATCCCGCTACTTATTTGCAATGTCATGCTTTCATATGGATCTTCTAACTGAGGCTGAAGCAGCACTATATCCTGCTAATGAGCCTAGTGCGGAGGTATATATATGAGATTCTTAGGAAAATCAACTTACTGCCAGAAAGAAAGTAGTTACAACTTCTGTTAATTGTTAGCAGTGTGTACAATATGAATGTTTCTTGCTGTTGTTTCTATAAATAACTTCATAATCTTTTACCGTCTCTAATCAGAAAAAGAGAGAAAAGAAAAAATATTCCCTTAACATTAAAGTTCCTTTCAAGAGGGATTATTTGATATAAACTAAGTTAATCCACATATGACACCTTGAGATTTGATGCTGCTACTAACCTGGTTTGAGTTTTCTGGTTGTTGACTTGTTTGTTGCAACGAAGATGCTCACATTTGCTTGTCTGCTGTTTGCAGGTTCCAAATGGTGCAGCAGGTCATTACCTACTCGGACTCATTTACAGGTTCCAGATCTCAACCACAAATGTTGGATTAATAACTTCCAATAATTTAATCTCTAACTTATTTTTTCAGCATAAATTGCGTCATCTTTAGTTTTTTTTACTTGTCAAAACTATTGGAGTTATTTTTTTCCTGTAGGCTTAACTTATGTTTCAACTGATGCGGATAGCTAACCTGAAAGCAACCTAGAATAGAACTAACTGTAAGACTAAAAATTGTGTAATAATATGTTTCTCTTTTTTTTTTTCCGTAAAACTATACGTTTCTCATTGTAGAACATAATTTTGCAAAACTTGTTTTCTTATTGAACCTTCTTGATGCCTTCCTAAACAGATGGCTTTGCATTATTGTTTCATAATTGGAACTTCCGATTCTTAGACAGTTTGCCTTGATTTTATTTGGTTATGTAACTGACAATTTTTGTCAAACTTTATTTGAGTTTCAGGTATACTGATAGAAGGAGAAGTGCTATCCATCATTTTAAGCAGGCTTTGTCTATTGATCCTTTACTCTGGGTTGCATATGAGGAACTATGCATATTAGGTTGTCGATGAACTCCCAGATTTATCAATATTGCTTGTGATCATGTGTTATTTTCTTTGTATACATTTGAGCTCATTTCAATTTCTATTTTCTTAAGTTCACAGTTTTGAGTTTCCTTCTGTTAGTATCTTGTTCCATTAAATCATGTAAATATATATTCTTGTTGGATCATTTTAGGAGCTGCTGAAGAGACGACTGCCTTTTTTGGTGAAGCAGCTGCTCTTTGCATTCAAAAGCAGTACGCAAACAATGTATCTACTTTCCAAAATTTACAAGTGTCTTGTGAAGACCGTAATTTAGCTTCCACTAGAAACGTTGGATCAGAAGATGTTAGTCCCAGACATTCAAAACATATGCAAGGCAACAACTTGAGAGATGTCCCTGGAAATTATCAAGGAACTAGTTTGTTAGGAGGAGCTGCCTGTCAGCCTTCCAATGGTGGCCCTGCAAACTTATCATTTTATAACACTCCTTCACCAATGGCTGCACAGGTATAGGATAATGACCATCACTTACTTAGATGGTGATGTTTTCAAGGTTTATGTTGGTCTTTTCTTTCCTATCCCAAGTCTTAATTTTATCCATCAGAATGATTAAGCATCAGTGAGAGGACCTTTTTGTTTTGCAGTTGTCAGCTGTTGCCCCACCACCTCTGTGTAGAAATTTGCAGCCAAATGGTCCACATCTTGTCACTGTTAGTGTTGATAGTTCCCCAAAGTCAACTGTAAACTCTAATATTCAAGCACCTCGAAGAAAATTTGTTGATGAAGGCAAATTACGGAAGGTTGAAATCCATAGTACACTCTATTTCCATTTTTATTTGTTTACCTAATGGCACTTAGGATATAATATGCTTATTCCTAAATACTCTAATCTACCAGTTGATAAGTGCACTTATCTTTTATGGAATAGGAGAATGTGTTTCATTTGTTAGTGCTTGACATGAGGATAATCTTTTTAATTTAGGTTGAATAGTAGGAGGAAAATTGAGTTTTAATGTCTTCAAGATATTAGTTAGTGAAAAAACAACGCAGGTATCATGATTCTATTTGTCTTAGCTCATTGGCTAGGTTGATCGTGTTGTGGGATCTTGGTCACTTAGCAGACTTTATTTTCCCTTTCTGAATATTGCTCCTCTGATATTCCTACTGGGTAATTCTCAGTTGATCTCTCATTTTGGTCAATAATCTTCTGTGTTTGTGATTTATCAAGTTATTGCTGCTGTTGTTGTGTGGATATTTAGGCCTATGGCTAGAGGGTCCAACTCTTTTTTGTGTGTACCCATTTCTTTGTGGTATTCTTTCATTAATTTTTTTGTATTTAATTCATTTTTCGGTGCAGATTTCTGGGAGGTTATTTTCTGATTCTGGTCCTCGACGAAGCACACGGCTTGCTACAGAAGCAGCATCAAACACAAACACTACAGTTGTAGCAGGGAATGGAGTTAGTAATTCCTCTAAGTACCTTGGAGCTTCCAAATTGAGTTCTATGGCGTTCCGTTCAGTGACTGTCCGTAAAGGACAATCTTTTGCCAATGAAAATTTTGATGAAGGTGATTGATCTCTGTTATTGTAATCTTTTAAAAGTTTTGGCTGATCTGTGATTATATTTGAGGTTGGGATTTCACTGTTATATATATTATATAGAAGCATGATCGAGAGCCAGAGTAGTGTTAGACTGGTGACTAGCATTTTGATTTTATACAGGCTTTCTGTTGCTTGTAGCTGACCTCTCAACTGATCTGGTTACATGGGTTTATTTATGTGACCAGTAGGTTTTGCTTATATGTCAATCACAATGTTTGGGGACTTGGAGCGCAGTAACATGGTGGAAATAGTGGAAGTTAGTCCATTTTCTGTGTTGGTCGTACCATTGATCTGCAAGCATGTTTTTTTAGCGCTTAGATCATGTTCCAAAAAGATTGCTTCAAAGATGAACTTATTCAACAATCTATTTTAGATCTTGGACTTGTTTAGGAAATGGATGTCTTTCATTCATCAACTTGTTTTTAAGGTGCACATTTTGCTGCCCTGCAACTAATAAGCAGGAATAGAATGGCACAGACATGCTGTTTTAATGCATAGGTGATTTTTTAGGTTACTTGGTTGTAGAAATATTTTATATGTCTGGGGTGGGTGTCAATACATGCCTTTTGATCTTTCCATATGTTGCTCACGATGAAATGGAGGGCTAATATTAGGTGTTCCTGTTTCCCACCTTAATTTGCCATGTTCAGTTGATCTAAGTTGGAACATTGAGTTATCACCATCCTAAGTATTCTTCTTTTTTCCCCTTTGCTGTTCCTTTCATTTGGCCTTGGCTTGAGTTTTTTGGTGACTGTCAACCCAATCATTCAAGAACTCTTATTCTTAATTTCTGCAGGGATTCGTAATGATTCTTTTGATGATGCACGTGCAAATTTAACATCAACGACTTCTATTTCATCACCTTCTGGTGATCCTAAATCTATTGAGCCCGAAGTTGTAACCATGCCGGTTTGTGGGGTTTCCATAACTCCATCAATAATCCTAAGTGGTGCTACAGAAATATTGGCCCTCTTGAGAATTCTGGGGGAAGGTTATAGACTCTCATCCGCATATCGTTGCCAGGTATGCAGGATTATTTCTAAATAAAAAGGAAATTTAGCAGTTCTATTTCTGGACTAACTTTAACTAAGTTTGGTGGTGTAGGATGCACTAGATGTTTATATGAAACTGCCACCAAAGCATTATAATACAAGTTGGGTGCTTTCCCAGGTAATATCATTTTCTTAATGCTGTTGCCTTATTTTCCAGTGTGCATTTGTGTTTATCTCCAGATTTTGATTGGGATTCACTTGAATAATATCATATAGAAAATTACCTGTTGCTGTACAATCCATTCTAGCATATTATGCTCCCTCATTTCTGATTGAATTATTTACGTCCACAAATTTCTAGAAATGAAGTGAGTGATTTGGTACTGAAATTCAAAAACTCCCATCACCATGCTGCAATTGCATTCTCCATGTTTTATTCTTTGCTTGACATTTAACTATACCCATCCTGAGATTGTCCTCTTCAAAAACTTCTCCTTGTTAACTTTTTTTTTTTTTTTCCAAAGCCTAGGTTTTTGGAAATTTTCTTGTAAATGTTGCTCTATCCGAACCATTTGATCATATTTATTGCCTCCTGGAGATTAAGAGGTTCTGTTATTTCTTATTACCCATTTTAATACCCTTTTCTTATTTTGGGGTCTAAATGCTTATGTTATATCACAATAATTTATGGACAGGCATATGCTATGGCTCCTGCTTATTCTTCTTTTCCACTCTCTTTCATTAAATTGTTTGTAATTCCCATGCACACCTGAATTGTTGTGATACTATACTTGCATAATCACTAGCATGTTATGTATTGGTTAACATGTTGCTTGGTATGCCCAATTTCAGGTTGGGAAAGCATATTTTGAAATGGTAGATTATTTAGAAGCTGATCGGGCCTTCGGTCTTGCCCGTCAATTTTCACCTTACAGTTTGGAAGGGTTGGATATATATTCGACAGTTCTTTATGTCTGTATTCTTAATCCACAGAGGTTATGCTATAATGTTTGTGCTGTCCTGTTTCATAAGTTTGTGCAATATAGAACGATAGAATTATTATGATTGCAAAGTTCTCATGCTTATTGGCTGTTGGCTTGACCCAAAACGATTTCGGATAATTTGGATATCTTGGTTTTGAGTCGGACATATTTTGCAATTATATTAAGTCGTGACACACTACAAATTTTCACTGTACACTCAGAAGCAGTTTTTCTTTGTTGCAGCATTTAAAAGAAGATATGAAGTTGAGTTACCTTGCTCAAGAGTTGATATCAACTGATCGCCTAGCTCCTCAATCTTGGTATTTTTATCAAAATTCTCGTAGAAGCAGGAATGAAAAACTATGTTAGAAAGAAGAAATACGTTTCTACAGCTGAACAAGATCTTATCTTTTTACCAGTCCAGGACTGTGTTCAGTGCACTTGATATCTTCGCCTGCCTTGAATAAATTAATGTATTGGAATGTAGGGGTGCAAACCCGTGCTTTAAATTTTTGCTAAATAAATAATCTGTTCATTTCATGGCTTTACTTGAGATGTTGTAATGATCAGCTGAAGTCTAGTGGTACATCTAACAAATGGAATCACTTTCCTTCACGAACATCTTTAGGAATATGCTCTAAGAAAAATTTAGGCATTACATACTACGAAATCCAAGAGTTATGTTTTCATGAAAACAATACTTTTCATTATTCGTATTGTTATGCTGCTGGATTCGGAACTTTTAGTTGTGTTGCTATTATTGTTTTCATCATCCTATATATGATGCACCTGCAGGTGTGCTATGGGAAATTGCTATAGTTTGCAGAAAGATCATGAAACTGCTTTGAAAAGTTTCCAGCGAGCTGTGCAGCTTAATTCAAGATTTGCATATGCACACACTCTTTGTGGTCATGAGTACGTCGATACAAATTACTTTCATACGGATGACTTAAAGAGTGGAATGGGGTATGAGATAGTATACATGTTTCTTTAATTTGCCATCCTATCCATCTTTACGTGCAGATATGTAGCTCTTGAAGATTTTGAAAATGGAATTAAGAGTTATCAAAGTGCCCTAAGAATTGACACTAGACATTACAACTCCTGGTATGGGCTTGGGATGGTTTATCTTCGTCAAGAGAAATTTGAGTTTTCTGAGCATCACTTTCGGATGGCTTTCCTCATAAATCCACGATCATCTGTGATAATGTCTTATCTTGGAACAGCTTTACATGCATTAAAGGTAAAACCATTTTATGACTATATATTCAGTATCCAAAAACTGAAAATGTCTCAACTGTCTGATATTGTTCTTATGTTGTTAATTAGAGAAATGATGAAGCTCTGGAGATGATGGAGAGGGCAATTTTGGCGGATAAGAAAAACCCTCTTCCCATGTATCAAAAAGCTAATGTTTTGGTGAGCTTGGAAAGCTTTGATGAAGCTTTGGAAGTCCTAGAGGAGCTCAAAGAGTATGCTCCACGTGAAAGTGGTGTGTATGCCTTGATGGGGAAGATATACAAGAGACGTAACATGCATGAAATGGCAATACTTAATTTTGGTCTTGCTTTAGATATGAAACCATCTGCAACAGATGTTTCTACAATAAAGGTGAATTCATTTAAATCTTTATCATTCTAGATTCAGATGCTTTTATTTGAAAGTATCTGTAGTCCAAAGATTTGGGCTCTTTTGAAATGGTTCCATCTTATTTTCGTAGCATCTTGATAATGCATCTTGTGACCCTTTTAAGCGTGGATGCATCATATCCACCGATGATACATGTAATTGAACCTGAGTGAAGCTAGAACTGCAAGCTCTTTTAATGTGAAATGTGGACATCTTTCTGGTTGCTTGTAGCCTAGCATGGCGTTCCGCCTTTCCTCCTCCCTTATTTGTTACACATGTTGCAGGCTGCCATTGAAAAGCTGCATGTACCAGATGAAATAGAAGACAGTTTGTAGATCTTTTACCGTGTAAATTTGGAAGAAGACGACTTGATGTGCCATTCGGGTCATAACCATTGGCCAAAAGGAGGTTGGCCTTGCTTGTGCTTTCGACCAATATTGGGGATGGAGGTTCTATCCTTATATGCAATTCCAGTGCCTGTGCCCCTTCCATTGAAAAGGTCTTACGGGATGATAGAACTTGAGACAAAAGGGGGCCTAGAAGCGGCCACACATGTACCAATAGCTGTATTTTATGAAAGAAAGTAGGGGAAAAATGGGAATAGTGGTGATTCCGATTTAATTGTAGTTTATATCTTTCGCTTGGCCTCTGTATTGACCTTGAAAATGAATGGCAACTGCGTCAGATTCTGGCTCATGACCATGTTTTGTGAAGTTTCATCAGGTTCATAAGTCCCACATCTAACTAGGCAGGGTGTTGCTACTTACACCTAAAAGGTGATACACTTGGTGGAATATACTTTCAATGTCTACCAACTCAAAGCATGCATGTGAACGGGAAACCCACTTCTGAATGTTGAAGGAAGTTGGAGTAAAAGTATACATGACAGGTTATTTCATGAATAACTTGTCCTATTCCATTCATAGGGAATGAGAACTGATGCCACTAGTAGATGATAAAATACCATTTGATCATAAGACTTACAGAGACAGTTAATCAAAGTGATCAAACAGTAGTAGAGGCTGGGAGTTCTCAGTTATACTTGCGCTAAGACTGGAAATTTTAGTTTTACAATTAACAGAAACAGTACTGGATGGATTGATGGCCTTTATTTTAATTTTCTTGGATCAATAATGGATGCCACAGCTTAGACTGCAGATCCAGAAATTACTTGAGGGCTTTAAGCCCAAATAATAAATTATTAGACCATCTTATATAATATCTTACGAAATTAATGATAATGATTACTTAATTAGGTTAGTAATACATCTCATCAAATGTTTCTAATAATATACCGACCTCCATTAAACATAAAATAACTTTTAAGTCACTCATGATGCTACGTGGCCGCAAAACTTTGAGAGTTCTGGCATTGTAGTGTCCTTTTTGGTGTACCGGTTCTTCTTTTCTTCTTGTCTTCAAATTTCAATGTTGTTCGATTTGAACGTGTGATTGGCCCTCAAAAGAATGAAAAGTGAATTAAATGGAGTCCACCAATTGCATGTTTATCAAGTTAAAAGCAACCAACCCCACTTAACTAAAGAGAGAAAGGACAAAGGAAGTGAATCTAAGGACTTGCCAAGAGAACACGAAAATGAGATTCCAACGATGCGATCAACTCCTATGATTCATTACTATTTATTTTCTAAAATCGTCGTTTTGTATGCTGGCCTGTGTGAAGAAACATTTTCGTTTCAAATGGCTCGGATACATACTCAACAGACTCTCCAAAACTGCTCCAATATCTAATAAATTACGTTAATCATATTAAAATTAAATAATGAATCTAATTTATAATGTTTACAAATTTTAATGTCTCTTCACTTTTAAACAATAATTGGAGATGCAGATTCTTAATCAGGGGTGGGATAAGATTGAGGCTCATAACGACCAGGATAGACATAAAGGAGGAGGTGGCAACTAGGAAGATGCCAAATGGGAACTCTAAGAGCCAAGTGAACATTGCAGTCCCCGCGTCAGGAAAACGAAAAAAAAAAGCTTTGGAATTGGAAAAAAAAAAAAAGTCATTTAGAAAAAGACGGGCATTAAAATCAAGAGATGAGCCCCGGCTCACAATTCAGTGATGATTATAAAGCGGAAGGGTTCACTAAACTAAAAAGATAGAGGAGACTTGGAGAAACAGAGACAATGACATGATTATAAGTGCATCTTTCTTTTGTCGGACCACCAATAATTTAGGACTCAAATATCTTTTTAATCAATGACCATTGGCAAATCATCAAGGGGTAGATGATAACAATTGGAATTCGTGGCTCCTTTTAAGTCGACTACGTCCTTTTGACACGCTAGAGATGGATATCTGTTCAAATCATACGAACAACTTGCGCCTTTATGAGTTCTGATCGTATTTATATGTATATGTGAAGTTGCATATACGTGTATAACTTAAGGCTTACATGATATCTTACGGTTAGGTTCGTTCTTAATGTTTTATAGTTTGTGAATAAAGTAAAAAAGAGTCTTTATTTTATCTCTTTTTTATTTACAAGTGTAAAAAATGAGCCTTTATTAAAAAACAAAATGAGATAAAATAAGAATAAGTTAAGACTGAGTTCGGAGCAGGTATTTTTTTTGTCCTTTCTCAAAGTCGGGCTACTTACTAGATCCAAGCTAACTTGTTAGAAATAAAATAATTTTAAGTACGATTTTTTGCCCATTGCTAAGTTCATGTTTGCATCGAGGATAATAACTTGTCATTGATGATCATTTAATGTAACAAGTAAATTGAAACATCAAATGGAAATCCAATTCCAACAACTAGGGATAGACCTGTTGATTTTGAAGTTGAAAATACTCTGTGTAATCAATATAGTAGCTAATTCAGTTGCTTGTCATAGACATGAGGGAGATGATATAATATTGTTTTCTACAAGCCATCTGAGGGTTAAAAAGGCTAGAGCTACTGATCAAACAATATTTATCTTTACACGTTTTAGACTCTGGACCCTCAAATGGTTACGTGTAAATCTAGTTAAGAGGATAATCATGATGAATAGACCGTGATTAAGAAAAATAATCAAACATGCTTAGATATCTTTAAGCCAATAATCTTGTCTAAAGAAGGATTTATATAGCCTTAAATTCCTCAATCATGATTAATTTAACTAATCACTCAATTGGGCATGCATAGGATCCTCTTTCCCACAAACTTTATCTACTTAAAGCAAAAGCTTAAAGGCGGTCTGGTCTGCAAGTCCTCAATTGAGTGGTTATAAAAAGCAGATATGTGTGCATGCATAGATATAGTGCTCGAACCATGGATAGAGATGCGCTTGCTTTTCTTGAGCAATAGGTCCGAAATTGATTCATACTTTCTTGATATGATTTGTAGTTTCCGTCAACATCTATCTTTATTTAGAAGCAAAAACACTTGGAAAAGTCCTGGGAGAGTATTGATTTTGGGAAGAAAAAAAGTAAAGGTGAAGTAGTGCTCCTTCTTTATGATTGGTGCCCTAATGCTGAGTTGTCTATTCTTTTGACACACTCTCCATCTCATAATTTGGGTGATTATAAGCTAAAAAGTGCCAACTGAAGTTAGTTTAAACGTTTGCAGACTTAAAAGTCTACCAAACAATGTAAGTCTATTCAACGAGACCCCAATCACTTCAATGCGACGTCCTGCATTTTTCCAAGTCCTTATTAATTGGGGCTCCATGTTTCTTCTTTACCAAGTCAATATATTGTTGTACATTAATCAGGTGGAGGTGGAGGTGGAGGTGGAGGTGAAGCTGGAGGTGGAGGTGGAGGTGGAGGCTGCATTTCAGTTGTTTTAGTAGGACATTATCGGTGTTACCACAGTAGTAATCTATTACAACTACATCTAATGCATGTGTTACGTATATAAATGCATTGATTTCTCCTAATGAGAACTCCATTAATGTTTGAAACTCCATTAACAAAGGAGTAACTATATTTTAAAAACAAAGTCATCAATGTATTTGCTACTAAATGATCAAAATTAGGTTTGATGATAGGTCAGACTCACCCAAGTTTGAAGTTGAATTGAAATTCTATATTTAGGTTTAACTCAACCCGAAGCTCAATTAAGTTTGAAGCTATAAGTTAGAGCCTAATTGTGATTAGGCTTAAGGCTTAAGCGATGAGGCCCAATTAGGATCAGATTTAGGGTAAATTCTTTAATTTTTAAAATTAAAAATAACATTTTTTATTAAAAAAATTTAGGTTTCAAGCTAGGTTGAACTTGACAGTTTGTTTGAAGTCTGAATATTTTTAAATTTTGAATCTAGTTCGAAATTCAATCAAATTGAACTGAGCTGGGTTGGACAATTTTTGTCATTCTTATACAAAAACAATGTCGACGAAGACGAAAAATCATGTGATTCCTCCTAATATCAGTTTTCGCATAAAATGTTAATAAAAAATAATTTTTTAAATTAAATTATTAAAGTAAAAAATAGTTTAATATTTAAAAATAAATTGTTAATTAAAAATTTGAAACACTTAATTAAAAAATTGTCAAAATAACAATATTTAATTTATTATCCCTTTTTCTTGATTAATAAATCATTACATTCCAAGGAAATTGGAAGGCAACAGTCCTCCTCCGAATCACCATAGTCAAAGAAATTCATTGCTACAACTGTCCTGAACTGCTTCATATTGACTAACTTTAAATTTTGAGTACATTGATAATAGAATTAAAGAAACGAATTCGCTCAAGCACAGAGAATTAATGCTGACATAGTTACTACTAAAAGAATACAATATTATAAACATGCATTACAATACAACGTACGTTGAGAAGACCGATCATTGCATAGGGTCAGGTTCGGTAATAAGTACACACCATCGGCTCAGGTCAAGCTATTGACGAGATATTTTTTAGTCTAAAGGTGAGTATGAGCATGTAGCACCGTTGTACCAAGGGTTTTAAAAATTAGATTGGACTGACTGATAAAAGTCTAAACCAACTAATAGTATGATTTGACTTTAACTAATAACATGTTAGTATAAAAATCGGCCAGTTGGTTAGAGAATTGGTCGATTTTTATCGAACTAGTTACACCTATTCGACAATACAAAATACATAATCCTTTATTGCTAGTCGCCCCTTCAATATTTCAAAATTCGGAACTGGCGATTCAGATTTCGCTCTCTGTCTATTACTCGTCGCCCTTCCACCATTTTCCCAATCGATTGGATGATAGAGAGTTCATATTTCTCTTTTGTCAGTTGCCCCTTCCCATCTTCTCAATCAGTTGACATATATACCTAAATCTAAATCCTTCAGATTTCATTCAAAAATCGATGTGTCTCTTGACTATTCACTGTCTTCTCTTTGTCATTTTCACTTCACCATATCTCATTGTCTCCATATCTGCATGTGACCTATAGATGCAAAAGTCGAGCCCTGTTGACTCTCCTTAGGTGACTACTGTGACTTTCCTTCGACAGCTACTGTGGGTAACTCATAGATGCAGAAACTGGGCCATATAAAGGATCTATGTTTCTGTGATGTTTGTTTGAGTTTGACTGTTTGTTTGAGCTTAAATCTTTAATTCTTTCTTGAAATTATTGCTTCTCTTGTTGATCTGTGTTTTTTTGTTTGGTCATGTTATATTGTTGCTCTTCATTCTTTGACTAGTTGTGTGTTTCTGTCACCCGTCATTAGGAGAATATTTTAGAGTGGTAATTTCTTTTAATGTTACTGCTATTTCTTTTGTATCTGAGGCATGAAATTGTTGAATTAAATCTGCATCTTCTTTCAATCTTTGTTAATGTGATTTAGGTTGGAGTGGTAATTTTGTCTCCAAAAGAAAGCATCATCTGATTATAACTGGAGCAAGTGATTGGAACATGATGCTTTTAATCTACAGACTCGTCTCTTGCATGAATTAATTCACTGTAATGGTTTTGAATTGAAATGTTGATTCTCGATGTCAAGTTTATATAGAGTTCATGTTTTGTGATATTCAACGTTAATAGATAAGGAGTAGTATTGATCAATTTGTTTTCTGTAATAATTAGAAATAAATAAATAGTTGGTTTAAGTTTTCTGTAATATTTAGAACTTTATTTCATATCAATTTCTGAATTTGATAATTGAGTTATATATATTTTGATTTAGAATGTTGATAGGAACACCAAAATTGAAAACTACCAAAATTTTAGTTAGGCTATTTGAAGTGGAGTAATTGCTGAAGCAAAGTTTAATAAGTCAGTAACATCCGTTGGTTTTTGTGTATCCATTTTGCTGTTGTTCCATTTGTGTTTCTTGATGAGTTTTTAATTTGATCCTATTGGAAAATACAACCACAAAACTGAATCTTAACTTCAGCCATGAATCCTGAAAGGTAATTGATGATAGCTTAGATTTGTGTTTCATTAAAATTTTGTTTGTGTTCATCAATTTTGTTCACTCCTATGACTGAAGAACCTTAACTCTCTAAAATAATAGTAGTCTCTTTTGTCTCTCTTTGGACGTATGTGTGATAAAAAGGCAAGAAGTTGTAGGACAAGCTCTTCACCACATATAACTCTGAAAAAGAATAAAGCAATATATAAGGTGCAGATCCCTTATGTGTAAAGTGAAGGGACCAACTTAAATCAACACCCACTTTAATCCCCATCAATCAAAAAGATCGAAAGATATTTTTAAAAAAAGGAGATATATACATATAAGGGCAATTTTATGCTTGTGATCATCATTCTTCATTACAATTGATAAATGAGAATTATTTAAGTTTTATACTTTTGCCCTGACAATAGTATACTCAATTATTTTTTTACACTTTTTAGGTTAAATCATAATGGAAAATATGGAATTATCCTCTACTCGCGGTAAGTCCGATCCAGCATGAAATTATTTTTCTTCTTTTCAAGCATCTGATGGAAATGTCTAATATAACTGTATGTTTTACAATAGAATATCTAAAGGGGGAGAAATTTTTAGAATGAAAGAACATCTTGCTGGTGTTAAGGGTAATATTGCTTCTTGCAAAAAAGTACCACTTGATGTGCTTGATATGATTGAAAAAATATCTGCAGCAACAAATAAAAAAGAAAAATAAAAATAAAGAGGCTCGTGATATATCTTTTGAAGATGATGACATACCACAAGTATTAGATAAAGGGAAAAAAAACCTGCTATCGACATAGATTTTTATTTTTTTCCAAGAACTATTCTTGGTTCTCAACCTTGTCTAAAAAGTTTTATGGTTGATAAGGATGTCGTTTTACGATGTAAAAGAGCATGGATTAGCTGGTTATATCATTCATGTATTCCTTTAAATGCTTTAAATTTACTATATTTTCAAGAAGCAATTGATATTACAACATCAATAAATCTAGGATTTAAGGTACTGTCTTATTATGAGTTGCGTGTGCCTTTGCTTCAAGATTTAAAAAAGAAATGTCAGTTAATTGTGAATACATATAAATCTAGTTGGGAATCAACAGGATGCACTATTATGGCAGATGGATGGACTGATCAAAGACAAAGAACCTTGATTAATTTCTTGGTTTATTATAATATTAAAACAACTTTTATCAAGTCTATTGATGCTTCTAACATGTTAAAAAATACTAATGCTTTATTTTAATTATTCTTTGAAATTGTCAAGTGGGTTGGACCAAAGAATATTGTGCATTTTGTTACAGATAACGCAGCTAATTATGTATCAGCTGGGTACTTATTACAATCAAAGTATGGGCATATTTATTGATCTCCATGTGCTGCTTATTACATAAATCTTATTTTAAAAGATATTGGTGGTATGGATGATATTTCTAGTATTGCTTCACGCGCTTCCAAGATCATAATTTTTGTATATAATCATGTCATGTTTTTGTCTTGGTTAAGAAAGCAAGAAGATTGGGTTGAGATCGTGCGCCCTGCTACTACCAAGTTTGCAACTACATTTATTACTTTAAAAAGTGTTTATGAACATAAACAACTACTTCAAAATTTGGTGACAAGTAAACACTTTTCAAATTATAAATCATCAAAGAGTGAAAAAGGAAAAGACTTTTTTGTTATTATTCTAGATAATAAACTTTGTGATGCTTGCTTGATCATTGTGAAGATTGTGGCTCCGCTTATAAGGCTGCTGAAGATTGTCGACTCATATGAGAAGCCATCTTTGAGGTATATATATGATGGTATGTATAGAACTCACAAAATAATTATAAATCTTTTTAAAGGGAAGGAGAAATTGTACAAGCTTTATATAAATATTATTGATATAAGCATTTTATTCAAAGGATCCACTTAGCAGCTTATTTTCTGAATCCTTATTGCTTATATAGTGGAGAAGCACGTACAATTAATATTATGGGCGGTTTGATTGATATGATTGATTGCAAAGGTATTTTCTCTATTGAAGAGCAATCACAAGTGATAAATGAAATTAAATTGCATCGTGAAGGTTTAGAGAGTTTTACTAAATCATCAGCAAAGAGAGAATTTATGATGAAAAAAATGCAGCTAGGTAAGCTTTATACTTTTAATTCATTATTTACTTATTAATAATATATATTTTTATCATAACTATTAATTTAAAATACAAATAAGTGATGAAGATTATTCAGTGACAGTGCTCAAATATTGGGAAAACTCGCTATTAGGTTACTCAGTCAAATAGCTTCTGCATCAGGTTGTAAACATAATTGGAGTGTTTTTGAACGTATTCATATAAAGAAACGAAATCGTTTGGAACATCAAAGACTTAATGACCTTGTTTACGTTACTTATAATCTGAGAATGAAGAATAGGTATTTTATAATTTTGCTTTTATTTCAATAATTTTATTTTTATTATTGACTTTATAATTTTTCTATTATGTGTTCAGAGCACTTAGTAAGAAGAGAACATATAATCCAGTTGATATTGATTGTATTAAACATACTGATTTTTCGATCCGTCACCTAATCTTGTTTATAATGAACTTAAAAAGATAATTTATGAAGAAAATGCATTTGCTACAACGAATGAATTAAGAACATCTACCGATAGTCAGTTCATATCTTATTTTGATCATATTTAAGTTAAAATTATACTATATTATAAGTTTATAATTGAAAATAATTTCATACATTACTAATTTGTAATTTATTTTAATGCAGTAGAAGAAGTTGATGCAAATACTTTGGATGAAAGCGATGTTTACGAATCTTTAAATAAAGTTAGAGAATTTGAAGCTTTTGATAATGATGAGACGCAATCTCTTTTAGAAATATAATTTTGATTTTTATTGTTATTTTAAGTTTTCTATTAGATTCATATTTATTTATTATTAGTTCATTACATGTATATTTTAGTTCAATAAAATATTTTTTTTAATTATTCTTATAAGTTTTACGTTTTATTTACTATATACTGATTTTATAGCGGCTCATTACCTATTAAACTTTGAAATTTTATACTTTTTCTTTGACTGGTTTGATGTCCGTTCCGATTTTTAAAACATTGTATAGTACTATTCTTTACTTTGAAATGTAAGGATCAACATTGGCAGGCAGAACTAGGGTTAGATGAAAATTTCACAAATCGATCTGTAATAGAGTGAGATAAGAATAAAAGAAGAGCATTATCTAGAGCATATACCTCCTCTTGAGAGAGTGCTTTCTAGAAGCAACTGAACATCCGTAGATATAAATTGGAGTATTGGCTGTGTTAAGTTTTAGTTCATGAGCGCACAGCTTGGCTTGGTCCTGTCATTTTCTCAACAGAATTAGGTGAAAGTAAAGGTGGAACAAGACGATTTAAGTAAAGTATGAGGATGATACGGTCTGCATGAAGTTGCTTTTCCTAATTATTCATTTCAAAACTCCTTCAGGCACGCGCCAAAATTCCTTCTCATTCAATGCCAATGGCGGTCTGTCACTTTCTATGGATTTATATTCTTTTCTTGAAAAAATGTTATAGGCCTTTTCAGCCAATTATTATTATTGATATTAAAGACAAAACTTATAAGGGAAGTCATTCATATAAGTTTTAAACACACTGAAGACATATGTACCCCTTTGTTCCATTAATTTTCAGCTATTTAGCAAGTGGGATAAAAAAATCTGAATGGTTATAAACAGATTACTTAGTGTAGATGATCTGATTCCCATTCTATGCCTATGGCAAAGAGGATTAAGATGGAAGTGCATCGCAGAGGGGCTGTTTAAGTACCTCACTAACTGTGGAAATCAACGGTCCAGATTTCCCCTATGGTCCACGGAGAGGGTGTCACACATGCAATCGTGTACGGCATCAAATTCAATTAAAACCTATATTTGACTGCGACGAGGGACAAGTAGGTGCGCTTATTCATTCCTGTCAACCTTGTCAGGCTGGCAAGTCTCTGTTTGAAAGCTGGAACATTCACCCTGCACGCTCGTTCCTATCGCGTGAACAACAACACTTCATCGCCAGACGATTAGAACGGCAGGCACGGACCGACGGCGTCTACGGTGACTCCGAGCACATTTGTTCGGACACAATGGAGAAATCAGAATTTTCTCTTGATACCAATATAGATTGTTTTTGTATAATACTGTATTTTATCTGACGATGTTCCATGAATTATTAGGATTGGTCTAAGACTAAGACACCTAGTCTAATGACATGGAAAGCCAAAAAAATCTAAACATACCAGTCAATATGTAAGAGTAGTTTCTGAAAGTTGTCATTGACCATTAGCTTTGTTATAAGAACATTACAATCCCAATAATTGTGAGCTCACTATTTACTGCCCTTCTTTCTAAATATTATCTTGTAAGACAATTAACCACTTATTATACATTATATATATATATATATATATATATATGATTTTTAATAATTAATAATTAATTACTTCCACAAAAGTGAATAAACTATATTATAAAGCAATTAAGTTTGACATAAAAAAACTACACAATTTTGATAAAATTAATGCTTGAATTAGCAACTTAAATCACGTACACGAAGAGAGCTCAATAAATTAAAATTTGTATAAGATCTTTATTTTGATTCCTTTAAATTAAGAGTAGATCGCTTCAATCACCGCCAATGCAAGCCCATTGACCTAATCAAATTGAAACTATTTGAAGTACTCTAAACCAATCGATACCCTTTGGGGCACGCAAAGCATAAATGGGGTCCAGGGACCTATATTTAATAAGCTCCCAACCAATTGCGTATAAACATGGATGTGATTGTTACCCGTTACCAATGGAAGTGAAGAGCACGGCAAATGCCAATTGGGGCATTATGAGACACCTCTAGATATCATTAATCATTGAGACGCAGGGTATTCCTCGGGTAGTTCCATCCTATCCCAAGGGACCTTTTAGTAATCTCCATCCAATGAATTGCCAATATGAGCCTGTAGTACAAAAATATCACGCTAGTAGGAAATTCATGCCACTATTTCTCTCGGACGGTCCGAAATGTCAAAACCCCATTTGCATAGCTAGTTGCGGCACGTGAAGCTCAACGTCCCTTATATGATTAAGTAGTTCATTGTTGGTCTAAAGTCCCGCTTTTTGCTGTTCCTGCATTTCCCTGTTAGTTAAGTTTTATTTAATTTTGATCTTTCTTTAATTATAATAGTAATTTTCTTGCCCTTTAAATACTTACCTCCTCTCCCCCACATACAAACCGTAAACTTCTCTTCCATCTAATCTCTCCCTCCCTCTCTCTCTCTCCCTCTCTCTCCCTCTCTCAAACAAAAGAGAAAATTATAAAAAAAGCCCAGGAAATTAAAGAGAAAAATAGAAAAAGACTCGCATACACAATATTATACATGGAGATGGAAGCTAGTAGTCAAGAGGTGGCCAAGAAACTATGGCACCTAGTACGCGTAGTAATGTTCATGATAAGAAAAGGCGTATCAAAGAGCAAACTAATGGATGATCTCAACTTCTTGGTCAAAAGGGGCAACAAGCTCGCCGGAAAAGCCATAGGCAACCTTATCATGTTCCACAACCACCACTCCTCCTCCTTCAGTTGCCGATCCAACGACGCCGTCTCTTTCGTTTCACCAAGAGAATACGAGTTCAGCTGCAGCAACAGCCCGGCATTTTACCCTCTCTACACTCACCACAAACGCAAACACCACCACCTTCACCAATTCTCCAAGTCTTGCAAATACGAAGACGTCACCACCGTTGCGGCGGTGCAGAAAATGCTGGAAATGTTGAATAAGGAGGTGGTTGTGGAGGCGTCTCCGTTGATCCTTCCTGGATTCGGAAAAAGTCCCATGGTCAGACAACTAAGAATCACAGACTCACCTTTCCCTTTAAAGGACGAGGATCAAGACAATGGAAAAGTGGACAAAGCCGCCGAGGAGTTCATCAAGAAGTTCTATAAGGACCTCAAGTTGCAAAAGTCTACGTGCATCTTCGAATCACCTTACCATGAACTATGGAGCAGATGAACTACGATGATCTTAATTTCCATTTCTGGCTATAAACTGAGGATGCATATGCCGTTACTAGCGATCCAAGAATTACATGCATTCTCAAAACAAGTTGGTGCACCTCTACACGTCGTTCGATCGAGATTATTCAGCTTTTGTCATGACAAATTCGTTATCACAGGATTTTAATCAAAACGGTCAATAACTCTGATCTCACACAGTTACCAGTCCATCGACCGCGTGACTTTTTTTTTTTTCCTGCGTGGCAAGTAGCTTGGTGTAGGATTTCTCGATCGGTTAGATAATGATTATGATTTATGTGAAGGTGCTCGCTATGTTTTTACCTCGTCTTGAGCTTTACCCGGCAATAATCATGAGTTTTGGTTCTTAAGAATGCAATTCAATTTCTGTCTCGTTTTATGTCACGATGTTTTACTTACTTCCTACTCTATTTCCATGTCTTAACTCCAATTGTTTTAGTCAGTACCCAAAAAGACAACTAAGAAGAATTGAATTTGGTATAGCAACAAGAAAGCTACCAGTAATCAATTCATGTCCTTTCATGGAACCCAGTGCAAGCTTGAAGAAGCCGTAAACACTTTTAAGGATTTTGCGTTTGGTAAGGTATTCTTTTAATGTGGGACAAACTCCTATTTATATTTCAACACGCCCCCCTCACGTATAGGCTAATTTAAGGCCCAACACGTGACACAATTTATCGTGTCGAGGTGGTGACGTGTAATTCAAGAGCAACCTGCTCTGATACCATGAAAAAACCGTAAACACTTTTAGGAATTTTGCATTTGGTAAAGTATTATTTCAATGTGGGACAAACTTCCATTTATATTTCAACACAGCTTTACTTCATTTTGTATTATGGTGCGGACACATATATTATTCACTTTCGAGGTTGTTGAGCGGGAGGTTTGGATTTATGAGGCGCTTTTAAAGAGTTTAGCCTCCACGTTGCTTTCGATGTTTGGGGTAATAATAGATTTAAATGGCTGTGTGTTACTCGTGTAGTTGAGAGGTCACCTGCTGCCATGCACGAGTGGCACCAAGATTTCCCATATAAAATACTGCTATTGTAAGTGAAGAAGGTGAAGATGCCCTTCACTGGCTTCCATCTCGCTTTCACTCTTTGCTCGTGATTCACTTTACATTATTGGCCCTATTGGCTATGGAAACTTTGCTTTTATTTTCATTTTTTAATTTCCGTACTTGTGTTTAGGGCATGAATAATAAAAATCCAATTTCATAAATGTTTATATTATTCATAATTTTCAGGATTGGCAAACGAATTGAAGAGTTAACTAAATACAGTACTAATTAATAGCATGGAAACAAAATAATAAACGTCTTTATAATATAAGCTATGACATATACGTACATGTTGATTGAGTAGACAATCAAGAGGGGAAGGGACAAACTTCAACTTAACAAGAAATATATTCTATATTCCCATCGAATCAATCGTTTATTGGCTTGAAAATATTGTTATGTAAAATTTCTACCACACGATTGCTTAATCTAACGGTTAAAGTTCTGAAATAACTACATACCACTTCACTGATCGGGAAACGAAACTTGTGTGGCTGATTGATTCATACACTCAGCGGTTTCTGTAACATCATGTGCATATGCGTCCTTTCATCCCTATTGCTGATTGATTAGGGGTCATTAATTTGGTAGCTGAAAAACCAAATTACATCACAATCAGTAAGTTAAAATTAATAGGTGGTTCAGCAAAATGATTTAGGGAGGATTAGTTGGACGTTAATTAAAGAATATTTTTATATATTTTATATTTTCGTTAATAAAAAATCTATTATTTTATTAATTTTTATTAATTATATACAATTTTTTATTCATAATATGAGTTATTATTGAGAGTGATAAGCTTGTGGACCGTAGTAAATGACTTTGGGAAAAGGGGAGTTAGATTTAAAAAATTAATTGATATTAAAAAACGTTATTGAGGGTATATTAGGTAATATGTATTCATTAGTTTACGTTCCATCATGAACTTCCTAAATCGGAAGTTTCTTATTTTCACTGTTTAGGATGAAATAGAACGTAACATGAAACCCTCCACTTTCATATTTTTTCATTTCATTTCATTATGAAACTCTCAACTAAACAATAGAAATGTGTTACGTTTCATCTCCTTCTATTACTAACCCTTCAACCAAACAAGGCCTTACGAGTTAGTAGAAGAGCTCTTCAGCAATTATGTACAGGAATTAGTGTGATAATCAAGCCCGATCTTTTCCGAAGTTAACGGACTAAATCCAATTAACTAAGCCTTTTGTTAGGACTGCTAAAATTTAGTCCAACTCAAGCCCTAATATTTATAAGTAAAATGTCATCATTTTTTATATTTTTAATTTAAAAAATAGTTTGGATCGGTCAGGTCGAGTCAAGCTTTAGCTCGACACGGGCTACCTTAAGCCCAATTACTCTTAGGCTCAAGCCTCAAGTCTCAGACCCAGACTACAACAATAGAAATCGGGCTTGACCTAAACTATTATCATCTTTAGAGGAACCTGAATGTGTTAGGAGTGGATTGTGGGTATTGAAGAACAAAACATACACAAATTAGCTATGTAAGAGATACACTGACCTCTAAGCTTCATTTAGATCGAATCTAAACGTGACAATTTATATATGGTTAGCCTCGATCTAAAATCAACTCATCATAATCAGATTGGTCGAATTTTTGAACAATTTGATCTCCATCTTAAAATAATAGTATCTTAGAAAACTTTTTAAAACAATATTCTTTTTAATTGTAAATTTAATTTTTTTTAAATAACATCATTTTTAATGATCTGAAATCACATATTTTGAATGTAACTAAGTTCTAAGTCGCTTTATGCGAGAGCCAACCCAAAGCGGCTCTATCTGTTGCCATACTTAGTCGAACCTATTACTGAATCGAGTAACTAACTCATCAAATGATTTGTGCATATGTAAAGTAGGAGATCACGAGTGTAACAAAGAGTAGGTGAAAGATTGTGATGGCTGTGCTCCAGGATGGAAGGACTGTCTCTCTCAAGCAATTAAACGACGGGCTTCTTTTCTTCACTCTTTAAAACTCCCTCTCTTTGATTGAAGCTTATCTTGTGTTTCACCTGTTAATCACTGTACATATGATTGTAAAATTGTGAACGGCACTCTCTTTTTTTTTTCATTTTAAATTTTATTTTCGCGGCCTAATTTATGGGCTCATGCCATGCACGAATTGATGGTGACTTTTGAGTTTGACTCTCGCTCAAGTCTCAACTTAGTTTCTTCTCAATAAAGAAATAACTATATTTATCAAATTCAGATTGTCGGTCTAATTTTAACCAATCCTACCCTTATTCAATACTCAAAATAACTTCATTTTGGCTATTAGATATGAATATAGAAATTGTCCAACCTTATTTAAGCTGCGCCGTTTTAGATATTAGATAGAAATAGATACCATAAAATTAGACAAAGAGTCCCCTTCATATTTATATCAATAATAAGAATTACTTTTAGTTTCAAGTTCTTATTACGAAGACTTTATCCAACTACGTGTATAACTACGTCCAAGTAGTTGCTTAGTACTTTTGGTTGTTTGACAATAAATGAATGATGCCAATGGTTCCTAGATTTGCGTTGTTAGGTCTGCGTCTTACTTTTGCACGACTTTGGAGACCAAATGGAGATGGAGTAGCGGAAGTAAACAACTATATACGCGTTCTTTGGCTGAGTTCGCTGGTCCTGAGAGAAAACTAACTTTGAGACTTTAAAGAAGAGCCTATACGGGTTTGGTGTGGGGCTGTTATAGATAGCGGTTGGTTCGTGTTTATTAGCTTGCGACATCAATCGCTTAAAGCTGTAAGTACTAACTCTACAAGTCAACAAATAGGCATTTAAGAAAGGAACCAAACAATTTGTACAAGCATAAATTTTCACTCACAACTATTGTTATCTCACTTAGGACGATACTCTTTAAAGTTCGATTCAAATAATATGTTATTTTTTTAAAAATAATAATTTTCAATTCAAAATTTCCACCACCATTGTCTCATTTGCTCTTGCTCAAGTTCATTAGGGTTCTGGGCAGGCCAGAATAGTGACCAACCCAATCAACCGTCTTGGGTTGGACCGTTTAGGTTTGATGCTTCACACTGCTGAGCTCCGTGTTGAGATCTTTATGATGGGCTCATAGTTTTATGTAAGCTTGCCTTGGGATCTAATGGACCACAATAGCCCACAAGCTTGAGATCATCTGATTGGGTAGGCCAACCAAGACGTCCACTGTAGTTTCCGCCTTAGACGTAGAGTAGCATTAACCCAATTCCTTCAATTCTCTAATATTAATAACGAATTTTGCTTTGAGAGTTGAGACGCAGAATTAATTTATGTTCCGTTAATGAAAGTAGTAATACAATTCATGATAGTAATTATGATAATAATAACAAATCCTATTGATCTCTAAACCAAAATTATTTTTTCCATTTCTTTTAATTTTCCTCGGGAAAACCCACTGAGATCAAGCCCAGCGTTGAATCGAAGATCAGTCCATCGTTGATGCTTGGGAGCTTGCGGATGATCCTAGTCTAGGGCTTAAGTCTTTTGTCTATTTTAATTGGAGATATTATTCAATGGCTTCGTGGCTCAAAGCCGCAGAAGGTATGGATCTGATTTTCACATTTCGTCTCCTTAATCTCGATGGGCGTTTATTGATCTATTATTGTCTCGTAATTCTGTTCCAATGTTAAATTTTTTAATTTTGATGTATGATTATAATTTTTGGGCTTGTACCAAATACGTATGGATGTTGGGATTAGGAATGAGTATCTTCTGATTTGTTGGTGTAATTTTGAGTTAAACTGGTGCATGCCATTTTCTTGTTTTGGTTTGCAATCGAAGATATGAGTGAGGAAGCCTGACACTGTATAGATTAGATTTCCGTCGGCTGAAATGAACTTAATGGCACCATAACCGTTGTCGAAGACAGAAGTTGGAGACACTGTCTTAGTTGGAATATGGAACGGAATTTACTGCCTATGTTGTGAATCCAAATTGGCATTGCACAATGCTCTGTGAAGATAAAGTACGAGATTATCCAATTGATTTTAGCGCTCTTCCTCATGATCCGTAGAGTTACAATGGCTGTGCTCATGTTTAGGCTCTTCTTTGCTTTTTCTTTTTGGTGGGATTTAACCGTGTGTTGGGCAGCTTGTACTCTTTTGTTTTGCTTGGAAGGATAAGGTGCAAAGCAACTTATTTGAACGGTCTCAGAAATTGAATGACTTCTGTGCCATGTGTTCTTGCTTAAAAGCATATTATATTTTATTTCTCTTCACTAGAATCCTATACTCTTAAGTTTTTCTACAGTATCTGTTACTGACAAGGTTAAGGTCATCATAGGGTTCTTATTTCATCCTTTACTTTAAGAAGCTGATAATTCGTTATTTGTTTATAACAGGATTGTTTGAAGTTGTAGACCGAAGGGCAAAGCTGGTCGTTGGTGACAAGCCTGAAGACCATCCTGATCTTCAGCCACCAGGTGACCCATATTTATCTTCTTATTTCGAATTTCATGGTTTCTTTCTTCTTTTCTGCTTTCTTTTGTTTTGATATTTGAAGTGATCTTATCATGTGAGAATGGCCTTTTCTTCTGCATGCACAGCTTTATGTTTTTATAAACTTGATCTTTAGTTTATTTTGGCGAGTAAACATTGTCCTACTGACATCCTGTGCCATTGTATTCTTAGCTGCAACCAGAATGATAGATTAACTAATGAAAGCAACTCACTGTGGCATAAATTATATTTTGAATGTATAAAACAGGATCTACTGCTATTCACAAGTACATTTGGGCTTTACATCCAGCTGAGTATCTAGTGATGGCTTGCTAAAATTGTTCCAGAGAGCTTAAATTGTTATCTAGAAAGAATGCCAATCCACTCAAAGTCACCCAAACATGGATTATGCTGTTTCCTAATGCAACACCTTTGGAAAAAGAGTCATGTTTACTCTACTAATTGTGTATTGTTAACTCTCCATTTTTTTTGGTGAATTTTAAGCATCTAATGGTCAAGGATCTCAACCTAAGAGGAAAAAGTCCAGGCCAAAGGTACTTCCCCACATACCTTTAGCTTTGGGTAATGCTTAACTATACTGATCCAAACTACATACTTCTATGTCTTGGGCAGCATCTGGGCGATTTAGCTTACACTTAGATTTCTTTTCAGGCTCAAAAGAAGCTTTCCATAAATGAATCTCAAAATATTGATGCTGCAAAGGAGATAAGTATTCCACAAACATCAAAGTCTAATGTGCCATCTGACAAAGATGGGCCTGTTCTGTCTGTCGAAAATGATGGCACCCCTTCTAGCAAGTCCGACGACCAAAGAAGCACTCAACAACAACATAATACTGGAAAAACTTCCTCCAGCATTCCTTCATTTGGAAGTTCAGAAAATGAGTTAGATCAAAATGAGGCCGAACATTTAAAAGTATCTGTCACTACAGCACATACTGATGCTGCTACTGCTACCGCTACATCCACTGCAAATGTTGAGCTTCTCAATGAGAATGCATCTGAAGTTCCTATAGATCTTGTTCCCTTGCAAGAACATGCCAAAGACTTGGAGAATCTTGTTGGAGACAATATTACAAAAGAAATCAAATCACAGAATGCTGACATTCCTTCAAAGATTGACCAAGAGAGATCTCAAATAGCAAAAAATGAATCTCCTGTTAAGATTGGAACTCAATTGAATGATGTTGATCATAAGGTTGAACCTCTTGTTGATCATAAGTTTGAACCTCTTGTTGATCAAAAGAAGCAGCATGGCCATAAAGTTGATACTTCTTCAAAATTGCAGGACCAGCTCGATGAGGTACATTCTTCACGTGTCCAGTGCTACTATTAATATTGGTGTCTAGTGGTAATTATGTATTATAAAAATATTTACTAAAACTGATAGAGCTTTCAGGTTCTTGTCATGGTTGCCTTATTAATTATTACTGATGATTCATTTAGTTGGTTTCTAGGCTCAAGGACTGTTGAAGACTGCAGTTTCCACTGGTCAGTCGAAAGAGGCACGGTTAGCACGGGTAAGCGTCGGTTAACATGTCTGTTAATACTCATTTATAACTTGAAAGATATTAGCATTTCTTTTGTTTAGCACTTAATTGAGCTGCTATTATATTTAAATTGGTCAGATTTCTTCCAAACTGTTAATTCCATCAAAAAAAATTCTGGAAGTTACTTGGCATATGGTGCTGATTTATGTCATTATTACATGGCATAAGCATTATCACGGGAGGGTTTTTGACTGGAGAACATATCAAATAGATAATCGTGTCATCCACTTAACTCTTCTGACTAGCACAGTTGACCTTTGAAATGTCAACATGCAGGTTTGCACTGGACTCCAAGCGCGTGTTCAAGAATACAAGTATGAAAATGCACAACTGGAGGAACTTCTGAGTGCAGAGGTGAATGAAGAATTTATATTCTGTGTTACTTGACATGTGTATCATCTGGTCTTGTTGGAGTTGTATTTAGCATTTTGGATGCTGCCTTAACAGAGAGAACTCACTAAATCATACGAGGCTCACATAAAGCAGCTACAGCAAGATTTGTCTATATCCAAGAGTGAAGTGACACGAGTGGAGTTGAATATGGCTGAGGCCTTGGCTGCCAAAAATGCTGAAATTGGTGCACTTGTTAGTTCAATGGAGTCTGTCAAGAAACAGGCTGCTTTATCTGAAGGGAATTTGGCTTCCTTGCAGGTCACTCATGCTTTCCTTTCATAACTTGATGCAAGGCCTCTCCTTTACTCTCCTTTCTTGAGATCTCTATTTAAACCTAAATTATCAGCTGCGACAGCCAAAAAATTAGTTTGAATGAGAAGCTTTTTTCTTCATTTATGCGAAGGAAAAGATGTTATATAGATTAAGTTTCTACAAGTCTACTATATGGGTTAATGCTGAAATCCTTTGGTGCCTACAACGTGTTTACTATTACCAGAATGAGCAAACTAGATTTTATTTTGTTGCTTTGACTGTGTAGAAACATTTAGCCATGTCTAGATGCTGTGTGCTGTTACAGGGCCTCCTATTTTACATTTAAAGTATGATGCCACATAAGTGGTTTGGGATATTTCTACTTTCACGTATAGAAGTACCATGCAGTATGAAACTGCCCAACATTTGAAATAGTTATGGAAATGTGCCAGAAATTTGGCAAAGAGCTTTGTTTAATGCCAGATATTTTAATGAAACAAATAACAAGCTTTTCTTCAACTTTGTGTAATCTGTTACTAGAATTAGATCGCAGCTTTTGGGATATTATTTTCTGTGTTACTTTCTCTCTTCCTATATATAATAAAAGAGATTATATAAAATATATCATGCAACCATACGTCATCATTTTCTTATGTTTTACAAATTCCGTCTCATTCTTTTATGTATTCCAAGTCTCTGACCCTCTCTTCTTCTTCTCTTGAAATCATTACATTTTAAATAAATTGTGAAGAATCCATTACATCCTTTCATGTAGCAGCACTGTCTTATTTTCAGGCAAACATGGAGTCTATCATGAGGAATAGGGAACTAACTGAGACAAGAATGATGCAGGTACGGCAGTTGGTCTTCCTCATTTCCAACATTTCTTTTAGATTCTTTTGTTTTTATTTGCATATTATTTTGGGAAGCTGATTTATCATTTAGTATTTATCAGGCTCTACGAGAGGAGTTAGCTTCTGCTGAACGGAGGGCGGAAGAAGAACATTTGGCTCATAATGCTACCAAAATGGTCTGTGCCTTGATATCTTCATGCTTAAGCTATTAATTAAGTCCAATTGACTTGCATTATAATATCTTTGCTTCTGAAATAGGCAGCCATGGAAAGGGAAGTGGAACTGGAGCATAGAGCTGCTGAGGCCTCTACAGCTCTAGCCAGGACCCAGGTAAGGATAAACATACCATGTGTTTTTTCTGCTAAATTATATATTGCCCTTCACTGAGCTTTCAATTAGTTAATAATGGTACCAATCATTTCCTAGCTACCAGCTTTTCACCTTTAGAAGATGCTAGACTAGTCAAATTTCAAACTTCTCCAGCTGCCATCTGCATTTGAATTGTCTGTAGTGACACAGTTGTAAGTTGTACGTTTTAGCAGAAAATAATGTGTTAGCTTGAGTTCAAGCTTAATCTGATGTTAACAGACCCAGTGCATACCAAAACTTTCGTCTCAAACTCCATATTTCCCTTATATTGAATGCTGCTATTTGGATCTCTCCTCAGAGGATTGCGGATGAGAGGACAGCAAAAGCACAAGAACTTGAGCAGAAGGTTGCCCTTCTTGAGGTACAAAGTAAAATACACACATAATTGTCCCTATATTTTTCTGAGAAGTCTTGAGTTTCAGCTAATATGTTGCCCAAACTTATTGCGATAAATCATCAGGTTGAATGCTCATCATTAAATCAAGAATTACAAGACATGGAAGCTCGTGCTCGCTGGGGACAAAAGAAGTCTTCAGAAGAGGCAAATCAAGTGATTCAGGTACACCATTGTAAGGGCTAGATTGTACTCTTTGAAATAGATGGTTCAACGACATGATCAGGATTTCTTATCAAGATATTTTAGATATGCAACACACTATATGGACTGACGATTTACATAATTAATTACATTATTGTAGAACTTAACATTATGCTGAAGAATTGTTTTCCAATCATTCGTTTGGATACTGATTTGCAAATATGAAACTTCTTTCGTGGGTCAACTTAATTGAATGAAATACTGTAATACAAGTGACCTCTCCAAGTAGAAAACTCATATTCTTTGTTCCCCGAATTTCTGATAACACTATCAGTGGATAAACCGTTTCAATTAAAGTATATAACCATTTGTTATTTGGAATTGTGTGGTCTATATGCATGTTTTATTTTCTCAATTTAATGGCCCCTTAAAAGAAATCAGATAAATCTGCTAAATGATCTGGGCGGTGGATGTGAAATCCAATAGTAGATCTTGGTCTTATTGTATTGAATTTTTTTAAAGTTTTGGTTTACATGGGACTATAAATTGAGCCTTCTACTTGGGGAGGGGATTAATAAGACCATCTGATCGATGAGCTCAGTAATGAATTATTCTTTTAATGCATAAAAACTTTACAATACTATCTTTATCCATCAGAGTGATGGATAGTTAATCCTTAGAAATATCTCAGGTGTTTTTTTTCCGTGGATGGTGTTTATAATCTAGACATCAGAATATCAGAGTTAATCCAACAAAATAATTTTTTGATTGTGCAAAATTTCCTATTTGCACTGTTATGTGTAGTCTTGACTAAGGCTCATGGTTTGTTTCCTTTTATGTTAGTTAATTCTCCACATTCTGGGCTCAGGTAGAATGTAGGTACACAACTACCACTTATTAATGGTAAAAGTTCTTCTGAATATATCTATGGAGGGTTTCCAGTTATTGCTGCCGCCTTTAGCATGAACTAATAGTGTTAGGCTAGCAGTATAACACTCTAGGTGTATAACCAGTGTTTAGAATGTCTCATCATTGGATCCGTAACTTCTTCACTGCCTTCATTTCTGGGGCACCTCTAGGAGTTGAACCATGCTGCATAATCTTCTGTTGCATTATTGTTATAATTACATGAGACTTTTAAAATTTTTCAGATGCAAGCATGGCAGGAAGAAGTGGAACGTGCCCGTCAAGGTCAGAGGGATGCTGAAAGCAAGCTGTCTTCTGTAGAGGCAAAATTCTCTTTCTTTTAACCTTTTCTGTGGTGTTATATTCATTTCAAGCTCTGTACTTATTGTATGCTGATGCTAAAGGACAACTGGACAAGCCTGTATTGTAATATTCGTATTAGTTAGCATAAAGAATAGATAGGCCAGTTGTTTTGTCCTTGTTGTATTGAGTTCTCTGTTAGTTTGCTGCAGGTTGAATTGCAGAAAATGAGAGTTGAAATGGCTGCTATGAAGAGGGATGCTGAGCACTATTCACGTCAGGTAATGTGATCATTTGTTGACCAACTATCAGTCATAAACTCACTGTCACCTTTCATAGCTTGCATTAATTGTTTTTATATTATTGCTCTCTATGTAGTATATATAGAATGTCTCTGGTGCAATTGCTACCTGAAGCTATATTTTCACTGTGTTATCCTTCTTTGGTTTTCAAAAGTTCCTGATGTCATGGTTTTACTGTTTACCTTTCACAGGAACATATGGAACTTGAAAAGCGCTACCGAGAGCTAACTGATCTATTGGTAGAATAAGTAAATTATTCTTGCAGTTCTGAAAACATTATTCTGGGTAGAGATTTGTGCCTCTAACTACTATCTATGATTCAGTACTACAAACAAACACAGTTGGAAACCATGGCTAGTGAAAAAGCTGCTGCAGAGTTCCAGTTGGAAAAAGAACTAAAGCGTATTCAAGAGGCACAGGTCTGCTATAGGACCATATATTGTTGGTTGAATAATATCACCAATATATGTTGATCTCATTCTTCTGTTGATTTAGATTGAGATGGTAATGTGTTATTTCTATCAAATAGGTTGAGGCGGAAAGAAGTAGGGTTTCACGTCGTCCTTCCTCAACTTGGAATGAAGATACTGAAATGAAGGCAATGGAGTAAGTTCTTTGATTGTGATATAACGGGCACTCCTTATGGTTCATCTGACTAATCTTATGTTTCATGGAGTAGATCCATACTTCAGTTTGAATATTGAAATATTAATTTAGCTTCTCCAAGTAGACCTGTTGTCATTTTATGAGATGAGGGGCAATGGAATTTAATTAATGGACATAGGTTGCCATCTAGTTAGTGGATTGACGTTACTAAATTTTGTGCTTAAGGAATTGTGATAACTTTGTTACATCATAGACATTGAGCAAAGGAGCTCTTTGACGAACAGCATGGAGAGTCTTAATTTTGAAACTGAAGGATAATTCGGCTTTATGTGTGGTGTATTGGTCATACATATAATGTTGGTTTCTTCATGACGCCAAATGATGGCAAATGCATATATTAAATTAATTAATTGTCATGCAATGTTAAACCCCCTCATGGGTGTAGTATTTTATAGTATGGAGAAGAGATTAAGCACAAATGAAGATCCTCACGAAAAACTCAGCTGAAAGGAAGAAAATTTCAACCTAGGCATGTGCATTTTCCCGTCGTATTGTCTTAGCTCCACCTGACCTCAGCTTTTTCACATTGTTATAATTACTTTTTGTTTGACCAAGTTGTTAAGGAAATAGCTTTTTGGTACAAAAAAGAATGATATCTACTTCAATGAAGCTACGCATTAACTGTTTGTCGCTAGTGAGAAGAGAAACTTGAGAGCTTATATTGCAGGTATGTTGGTAGCTATAAATGGTGTGCACGAATTGCATGAAGAGATTCATGTGATGACAGCAGAACAGTTGAGAAACCTGGTGGTTTTGTTGTGTAAGAATTATCTTGGAAATGATCTGCAGTAGAAAAACCTAGTGGTTCAGTAGAAGTAAGAAGATGATGAAACATAGGCTTGGTACACTAGTAATCTCATCCTTTGGCGGATGAATTTGCATTCTGTAATCCTGCTTCATTCCGGATTTGAAGTCCTCATTTTGTGATCCATCTTAAGAAGTAATTTTTCAGAGTCAACTCATTCAGTGAGCGTCAGAAACAAAATCTGAACCATCTCTTCTATGAATAAAGCCCTTTATGTATAGATGCTTTTAATGTTTTTACAGTTTGTACTTTTTTTTTAATGCTATTTTCAGTATATCCCTTGCTCTTTTCTTATTTGGCAATAATTTCAGGCCTCTGCCCTTGTATCATCGTCATATGGAATCTGCAAGCATACAGGTATGTGTTTGCACATAAAAAGAACTACTTGCCCTCTTATCTGGTTTGACACTGTGTCTCGACACTGGCTGTGCAGTTGCAAAAGGCAGCAAAACTATTAGATTCAGGGGCAGCTAGAGCCACGAGATTTTTATGGCGTTATCCTATAGCTCGACTTATCGTACTTTTCTATCTGGTAAAGGAGTTCTTGTTTTATTTGTTGATTTGTCATTTGTGAGAAGTGAAAAGGCATTTTATTTATGTGTTGATTCCAAGATATCATTTGCAGATTTTTGTTCATCTTTTCTTGATGTATTTGTTGCATCGGCTTCAGGTACGTAAATACATACTCGTACATTCACTTGTGTGTGAGTTTGTCTGTGACAGAGTCTCCTGACACAACTGTTCCATGTTATTACAAACAGTGATTCTCGATCTTGGTCTGTCTATTATTCTTTATCGAAACTTTGTTTTTGAAATATGTAGGAACAAGCAGACAATCTTTCTGCCAGAGAAGTTGCAGAATCTATGGGCCTTGCTACTTCTACCTTACCATGACTGATAACAATTGAGTTCTGTTATATTCTAAGGGCGAAATGGCTTGTGAATATATCGACTACATGAAACTAAAGGAAGAGACACTGCGTCACCCACATGGCATCCCTCTACATAATCACATACAAGCTATCACAGGGCCTGGAGGTTTGCCGATAACCATTTTTCCTGGAACAGCAAGTTCAATATTGTGGTTCAGATAAACTGCATCATAAATGTTAATTATTCTTTAATTTGTAATGGGCTAAGCCTACACGGTTTCATTCTGAAACGGCTCCCAGGTTCCGATGACTTGGCCTGATCTTGTGAGCCTGAAAAAATGTGTAAATAGGAGGAATATTTGTTTCAGTTCCAAAATCCTATGCGCTGGTTTTACCAATGCGAACGGATTGATGGTTACGAATTATTTGCCTAATATGGATCGTCCTTCGTGTGCAATATTTAAGGCTTAATGAATTTGGGGGGCTCGAGTTGTAAACAATTTTAAAGTAACAAAATAACTGATGGGCTAGTACTTTACTTTTAATTTAGTATAAATGGAGATTAGTCTAAGTGTAAATGGTTTAAAAGTATTTTCTTATAATTAAGACCCTAAAAAAAAAAAAAACCCGGTTGAGGACTTATGAATCCAATGGCTTGCGGAAACAACGGAGAAGTGAAGAGCTAAAGTGTACAAGTCAAGCTCAAACAGTAGCCTCGTGACTTTAGGTTCTGAATGAAGTCTAAAGCTGAGATTCCTTTTTGGCTTCTCACTTTTCCCTTTAAATGGTTAGTGCCACTCAAACTCAGACGTGCCATTAAACAGCTGCCTACCTGCAATAATTACTTTCTTCGAAAAAGGAACCAATCAAGAAAGCAAGAGCCCGTTACTTTCGCTTCTGTACGACGTCTTAAATAATTGCTTCTTTGGAAAAGAGCCTAACAACAAATGAAGTCTCAATTTAACGGTATGTTTATTTTTTACTTTATTTTAAAATTTTTATTTTTGTTTCCAAACTCAATAAAAATACTGTTTTGTTTAAATTTTTTAATTTTTAATTTTAATTTTAGTTTCTTTCCGTTTTTTAAATTTATGAAAATTATAAAAATTAATTTTTATTTTTATATTTTGATTTCCTACTATAATTTAATTTTAAATCTTTCCTGAACTGACGTTGGTGGGAACCGACGTTGGTGGGTTTCTTTTTAATTCACTTTTCCTTTTTTAAAAGGGTGTTCAGAAACCCACCAACTTGAGTTCCCGAAAGATTTCAAGCTGGTATATCTGAATGTTAACGAATGAGACAAACAAAATCTGCCGGCGTTCATTTCAAGCAAAGCATTGATCTTTTACTCCTCTCATTTTGCTGAGTAATAAATAGATACAGTACAGACAAGAAAGATAAAAGTTCCCTCTTTCTATCCGCATTTTCTTTTCATCCTAATTTCTTCTCCCCTTTAAGGTCTTCCCACTTGTCAGTTGGCTTTCCACTGAAATTTGACAATGACTGATTTGATGACAAAACTTTACATACAGACTGACGACAGACGAGACTCGAGGGTCTCATTGCCACGTAAGTACACACTTCAAAAGAGCGGGAAAAGCAACAATCAAACCCAAAAACCAATACCACGATATTTCTCCGAAACAAAAACAAAAAAAACCCAATACTACGACCAGGACTCTCTTGTTCCAATTCAAACCAAAAAAACCGAAAAGCAGATGGGAGATTCTAGCCCGCAACTGCAAGTGGTACTGCCTCTGAAGGTGGATGAGTTGATTGAAAGAATCTGCGACGACCAGCGCAAACCGCAACTCGGAGTCGATGCCAGGCACAAGCTGGCGTCTCTTAGCGAAGAAGCTGCGGTTGCTATTCTCCAAAAGATCTCCCGTTGTCGCATTCAAACCTTCGACGGTTTCGTTAAATACATGGTAGACGTTGAGCTCAAAAATCGCTCTCCTAGTTCCAGTAGTCCTCAACGCTCTTCTCCCAGCCAGAATCGCGTTCTCAAACCTACGGTCCCCTTTAAACTTTCCCATGGTTTTACTTAATCCCTATCTTTACTTTCATTTGCTTGTTAACTAACACACAGTCTTCTTGTCTTTTAGCTTTTACTATTTTTTTCCTTTTTTGTTTCTGGATTTGATACAGAAGTTGAAACTCCTGTTCAAACGTCGATCGCGAGAGGCCAGAAGAGTTGCAGTTCTAGTTCTAGTTCTACTTCTCGTTCTAGTTCAGGCCAGAAAAGTTGCAGTTCTAGTTCTAGTTCTAGTTCAGGCACTTCAAGCAGAGCAGTTATTGTTAGTCCGCAATTGCAAGCCTTATGGGAGCTTGAATTTAGAAAAGCTTTTCTTATATTAAGCTATCTTGGAGGGTAAGTATGTGAATAAGCAGCTCTCTGTTGCTTGAGCTAGTCATGATATTGGTGGTTGGATATGTCACTTTTTGTCTTTTTCTGAAATCGTTCCAGATTAAAGCTGGAGGATTTTTTGTCTCCAGAAAATATAAGATCCTTGAAAGATTTACCGATGCACTCTTTTGAGACTCAAGTATGGGAAGCCGTGGGGTGTAAGTGTGGTTACATTAAGGAAAACGATCGTTTGAAGGTTGTGTAACGTGATTTTCTGCTCGTTATAGACTCGTTGAATGTTCTTAGCTTATTTCATTTCGTTGAATGTTATCTTTATACCCGTTCTCAAATGTTCTGCATGCTTTCCAGTTCATAAGCATTATGCCCAATTCTAGTTTTAGTTATACAATTATTTTGTGCGGTTTGGGCTGATTCTATGTGTGTCACCTCAACTCAGTGCAATGCTTATTGGACGTTCTTTTAAAGTTTTTCTTAACTATTAGCATTATGCAGACAATATGTTGTAGTTACTATAAACAAATAAGTGCAGAAATAGTACGAGTAATTGGCCGACCTGTTATTAGAATATATATACCTTTCCATGATTGCAAGGGTGAAACATAACTGTTGGACTTGATAGTGATGAGTGAATTTAGAGATGTTTGTTTATGCCTTTCAATTTTGATTTTTGAAACTGTTAATGTTTATTTTCTTGTATTTTTCAGTACCTTGGTTCAGACCGTTCGAAAACATATAGTTATAATTGCCACGTCTACGCTGATGGAAGTTATAAGTTCAAGGTGTGTATTGTAGTTACACATGAATTTTTGTAGCCATATACAGGGCATGATTAAGATGTATTCATTTTGTATTGTTTGAAACTCATTCCACCAATTTACTTGTAGTTGTACACATGCTAGCAACACATATTGCTTATATATTGGAAGCCCTTAACTTTTGTAAGATTTTAATCTTGCATTAGCAATTCAACACATCCTATTTTTTCTGTTTGTAGAGAGTTAGTTTTATTTTCTTGAATGAAGAGCCTTGGATCAATTAACTCAATTATAAGTCACGCTATTTCAGGGTCCTTTTCCTACTACAAAGAATAATTTCCTACAACGGGCATTAGGAGATGACAATGTCTTGATGGTCAAGTTTGAAAACGTGCAAAGGTCTTCTCCTGATTTTGCCCCATACGAGAAGCTTGCCAAAGCAGGGCTCACTCTTGGTCTTCGTTGTTACCGCTTTTTTGGTGAGTGTGATTGCTTCTTTCAAATGTAATATTTAAGTTGGGATATTTAGTTTTCTCACTGTTTCCAACTTATTACATTGAGCAATTGAGTTTTTGTAGTTCACAATGCATTTTGGTTGTAGTCCATGTCGGAGCTAGGCATGCCTATGTTGGTTGTTCTCCCTTTTCTTTTCTCACCAGTAACAATTCAATTGAAAGAGAGAGGGAGAGGGACTGGTTAACAATATGCTTATCTGATGACTTGTTCTATCTAGACCGACGATGGTTTGAACTTCTTAGTAGCAGTCGATAATGTTTTGATGGTAAAGAAAATTGAGAATCCTGAACTAATTGCGTTGTTTTTGCACACATTGGTTATTCTCTAGTGTATAAAGATGGAGGCAAAGAAGAGAAGAAAAAGGACCCAACTACATCACCTGTCAAATGTTACTTTGTCCGGATGGAGTCTTATGCTGATGAAGATAATGAAAGCTATGTTTTGAGTGGGAAGACGATTCGTGAGGCAAGATCTATGTTCATGCACCTGGACACCTTGCCTAATTTGTCGAAGTACATGGCCAGGTCAGTCATGCATAGGATCTACGCAGCTGGAAGCCATATTTTTAAACTAACACAGAAAAAATTAATATCTGCTTGGAGTGCAGGTTTCAACTAATTTTGTCAAATACTAGAAACCTGGAAATTGACCTCTCAAGTGTTACCATTAAGACAATTGCTGATGTGCCATGCAGGGTATGTTTTCAAATATGAAATTACAAACTTATCATTCTGCAGATGACCTCTGCTAGTTGTTTTTAGTTCCTTTTTTTCAAATTGCAGCTTTGTATTTTTTTTCAAACTGCAGATGAACACTTCTCGAACTTGTTGCTCCCATTGTAGGACAGGGACCATAACTTTGTCTTTTCCAAGGACGGCAAACAATGTATTCATACTGATGGAACTGGCTACATATCAGAAGATTTGGCTCTAAAGTGCAGAAAGAATGTGTACAAGGGAGCGGATATCAGTGCTGAGGTTTTGTTATTTTTGGCTTTTATTAGCAACTAATTAAATTGCCTGCTATTGCTTTCAAATCTATTATTGTTTCTTTTCTATTTTTGTGATTGTCTTTTGATGTTCAGTTTTGATGTTCGTGTTGTTTGAGGTTTAATTTATATGTTAGTAAGTATAGTTGTGGTCCAACTTTGACCAATATCTCTTCTAGGAAGCCCTACTTCTATCTCGTTAACTTGTGTAATGTGAATGAACTGCTTAAGACTTGTCCGAGTAGTTCACAGTATGCTATTTTGCATGTTTATGGATTTGAGTGAAAATTTCCTTTAAACTCCTTGCAATTATCTACATAGCTCATACTGTTTGTATTACACTGTCAAGCGATTGCTTGAGTATTGCAATAGCATGTGGTGCTAAGTCTTACAATGTAATAAATGACATGGGAAAATGTTATAAGGATATTCTGATGCTAACGTACTTTATCATGTTGTCTCAGACTTAAAACGTCAAGCTACCATATCTGTCTCTGAATTTTGGAGCCATTTGTGCTTCTGAAAGGAATGCATATGGCTGAAGTATTTTATTCTCCAGTTTGATTTTTCTCTGTCAATGGGTCATTCAAGATTGGTTTTCTTTCTTATATTCAGAGCAATCAAAAAGGTACCATACTCAAGGACAAAGTATTAGAAGTAGGGGACCCTGTAAGTACATGAAGCTGTTTTGACTTCTTTGTTGCTGTTGAAAAATAATGTTCTACTTTGAAGGATAAACTAACAACAAGGTTGTTCTTTTTTCTTCCTCAAGCCTTTGCTGATCCAGTTCCGTCTCTTTAATAATGGTAGTGCTGTCAAGGGGACTGTTCTCCTCAATAAAAAGGTATTTTTGCTTAATGTCTTATGAGGATGGATAATGCAATATCTCAAACTTTTTGGTTGTTTTTTTCGGTTAAATTTTCAAGATACTTAGTGTTTTGGCACAGTTTAATAGAACTTGCATTCTTGATGATTCTTGTGTATTGTTTCTTATACTGCTTTTGAATTTTTCATAGAGCTTTAGTTGTTAAAATTGTTTTTGTTCGCATTGAAAGAAATACAAAATAAAAATTTGAAAGTTCCAATGACACCAATTCCCACGTCTTATCAATTCTGGGACTAGCTTGTGATTAGTAAATGGCATAGTATACGGCCGAATTATTTCGTACCTCCATTTTCTGTGTCTGTACTATGTCATGCACTATATAGCGAATGCAGCCTATCATAAAGATCCTCGTGATACTGTAGCCACCTGGATTCTTTTTGCTATTTGCTTCTTTTTCATATTTTGAGTCACTGCGTGTCTCTTAATATGAATTGTAAGTTAAAATTGTTATTCTGATCTACGTAGCTGCCTTCTGGAACGATTTGTGTACGACGTTCAATGATTAAAGTGGATGCTGATCCATTATTGAGAATACCAACAATGAATTCATTGGAGATAGTGGGAACAAGGTAGTTACTGCTACTAATTGAAGTTACTAATTATACATTATATAAGTCCTCCGCAGAAGACCTAAAACAAAATTTGGAGTAGAGCACGCCAAATCACTAACTTTTATTTTATCTAGGTTGAAAACACGTTGCTACTTTTGGTTCGTAGCTGGTTTGAAAGAAGTATAATTAAACAAAAACTTAATGGTGATAGTTATATAAGTGGATTTGTAAGAGATTAGTCCGTATCTGGAACGCCAGATATTTTCTCTTAAATTTGGTGAACTTTGTTTGTCTAAAATCCAATTTCTGAGAAACCAGATGTTCTTCCCATTGTAAGGTTTATGTCACAGAAGGATAGTTTCCTTAATCTGTTTAACTCTAAATTTACAGCAATCGGCCAAGGAAAGTTTATCTTTCGAAGAATCTAATTGCACTTCTTAGTAATGGAGGGGTGCCAAAAGATTTTTTTATGGGCTTGTTGAGGAATGCCTTAGAAGATGCAAAGAGTTTTTCATCAAATGTGGGTGCAGCTTATCGAGGTAGTTTTCTTGTTCGAAGTTCTGGCAGATGATATAAATATAATTTAGCTAAGCTCGCAGAAGATATAAATATAATTTAGCTAAGCTTTCTTTTGACAGTTCAATTCGTAATATCATAAACAATGGCTTATGATTTAAAATTATACTTTGTTATTCTGTATATTTGCTATTGCTGAAAACTTTTTATAAAATGAACTTGGAATGTCTGAACTAATTGTTAGTCATTGGGTATCCATTCCTTTCTCATGTTCCCTTCCCCATATTTTCACCTTATATTATTTGCCCTTTCTAATAACCATTTAATTTTATACAGTTGCCCTCAACTTTGGGGAGATGGGAGATTATGATGTGGTACAGATGATTGGATGCGGGATTCCCCTTGAAGAACCATATTTGCAATACCGGCTTTCAACTTTAGTAAGAGAAGAAAAAAGGAGTCTCAAAGATGGAAAAATTCATGTGCCTGAGTCGTATTATTTAATGGGGACAGTGGATCCCACGGGAGACTTAGAGAGTGATGAAGTTTGCATAATCCTGTATGTGTATACTTGGCGCACAACAGGAACACGCTCACTAACAATGTTTTCCAAATTTGTTCAGATAAATCTTTTTCCTTGCAAGTTTGCCAGTACGAGACAAGCGGTTAGAATGGCTTGTGATGAGCAAATTTTATAATACTCTGGAAATTATTTGTGAAACTGTATTAAAATTCCAGAATTTTCAAACATGCTTTTTTTGAACTGTTCTAAAGGTCAAATGGCTATTAGTTATTTTCAAGGTTTATAATTGTTTAAAATGACCTCGTTTCTTCATGATTTTTCATGATTTTATCTCAATTTTGACAAGCATGTAAACTCTGGCATTGAGACTAGTTTCATGACATATTCCCAATAGGGAGTTGCTTCACTTTGGTTATAAGGTTTCTGTTGAATCAATTGCTACATGCTAGCTTTTTGGTTGTATCCTTGATGTGTGCGTTGAGAATGATTTCTTTAATACAAGGATGCCACGATTCTTGATCATTCATTGGGTTTTCTTTTTTCCTTTTTCTTTTTAACTACATATTTATAATCTTGTCTTCTGGTTAAATGTATAGAGAGAATGGCCAGGTGTCTGGGAAGGTATTAGTCTATCGGAATCCTGGCTTACATTTCGGAGACGTACACATTATGAAGGCTACTTACGTGAAAGGTTTAGAAGATTATGTTGGAAATGCCAAATATGCTATATTCTTCCCACGTAAAGGACCCAGGTCTGTAGCAGATGAACTTGCGGGAGGTGACTTTGATGGTGATATGTACTTCGTGTCAAGAAATCCTCAGGTAACAATTTATGTTCCTTTTATTTTATGCTTCTGAATATTACTGCTTTCATATGTGATATGCAGTTAGCTTTTTGTTTCTTGCTCTGAATATTCTAGCTTTCGTATGTGATAAGAAATTATATTTTTGTCTTGCTCTGAATATTCTTGCTTACGTATGTGATATGCATTTCACATCATCTGTGTGATGATTATTATTGTGTCCAGTACCTTACAGTTGACAATTTTATGTTATGTACAATTAAAATAATTGTCTTGAATGTAGATGTAAAATATGCATTATTAAAATGTTTATGGTATATTGATTATTCGTAGATTTTTTTTTTCATCATTGCTAATTTGACTGAAAGCAGTCGTTGTCTTCACCTCTGTGTGGAAGCAAAGGCAGGTTAAAATCTTCTACATTTCGGGCAATTTCCCAATTAAAATTTTCTGAAATGCTGTCTTAACTACCTGCATCATTTTCAAACATTGAGAACTGTAGAAGTGTACGCATTGCAGCAAAAATGAATCCTATAAAATGTGGATTGTACGGTTGTTCTTTAAGACCATAAAATGTTTGTCATTGTGGGGCTTGTTTTATCCATCTTTTTTCTTGCACAATTAGCATTTCTTTCAGGATGTATGGGCACTTGAATTTATCTATTTTTTTATTGATACTTTTGTACCAGAATTTGGAATTGTGCATAAACCCGGTTTTTTTTTTTTCCCCTTATCTCACAGTAAGTTCAAACATAAAGCATCTAGTTTTGATATGTCTTCAGTTACTGGAGACTTTTAAACAGAGTGAACCTTGGACTTCTTCTTCTCCAATACGTAATGTCCCCACTGAAAGGCCTAATGAATTATCTGATGAGAGATTGGAGGAGGAACTTTTCAGACGATTTTTGGTAGCTAGGTTTTTCCCGAGGTAGGAATTTCGTTACATACATGACATATGTTGCTTCTGGTGATGTTTTGTGGAATTTCTTAAAATCTTGTTGCTTTATGGGAAAAGTGAATCTCTTGGCGGGCTCAACTTATAATAGCAAGCAATACAGGCTAGTAGTCATATATCAAAATAAGTACCTGAATTAATATGCCTAGGTAATATTTCTATGTAGGAAATATAACATAATGACACTAAATCAAGTTAGATCACTCTTTAACATATTGCAACATATGTAATTTTGTATTCTTTCTGGCTAGTTTAGCTTTCTGGTCACAGATTTCTTCTAACCATGTTTTGCATTCTGCTGCCAGTTACACTGTGGGCCTGGCAGCTGACAGCTGGCTAGCAATGATGGACCGATATTTGACGCTAGGGGAACTTGATGCTGCTGAGAAGAAAGTTTTGAGGATGAATATGTGCCGTATGATTGACTTTTATTATGATGCTCTGGATGCACCTAAAAGTGGAGAAAAGGTTACTTCTGCAACTATTTTCTGCTTTAATCTGCAGATGAAGAGTTTCTCCTTGTGTATTTACTGTATCATTAATCATGAGTGATGTTAGTTGCAGGTTGAATCTCCTGTGAGATTACTACTAACTATAATCCTAATATGTGCCCCTCGGATTTATCCTGGAGTCTACCTTACCTGGAACGTTTCTTTCCCAACGTCGGAAATTCCTGCTGTTATTGCTGATCTGATGTTGACTCTTACAGCTGTCCTATAAAAATTGAACCAGAATGTTAAAATATGAGAAGCTGGTTGCAAATCCCCCGATAAATATGCATTAAATGTCTTGACTACGAGGAAACTAGGTTGTAAACAATTAGAACATGCATTCTTGAGTTATAATGGTTTTGCTGAACGTTTCAGTGGTTGCCTAGCTCATGTTTCATTTCGACATCCAAGCTAGGGACTTCCATTGCCCTTGGGGATGTAATATTTGTGATATCATATGCATCTAAGGAAAGACATTGTAGTATTTATAAATCGGCATATGTGTTACAAGTCATTTTAGTTCCAACGATTTATGGCTTTGTTGGATAATTGGACAAGACTAACTGGGTTAGGTTTAGATTATCTTTGGTACAAGTTACTCAAATATTGAACTGAATGTAATCAAAGATATATTGCTTTGCCCTTCCTTTATTTGGTTGTTCACGAAAGTTTTCATGTAATGGAATTTATATTGGGCAATATTCCTTTTAACAACATAATTATAATTGCCTACTTGATCATACTCGGTGCTTTTTTGTACATTTTTTTTTTAAATTGTAGCCTCAATTCTGCAACATTTCATTAGTGCTTTTGTGTTAAATGAAAACCTCCAGGCCTTTAACTGTTAAGAATTTTTGCATACAGACCTTTTAACAGGAGTGCAGTATTCTAACTATAAATACCTTCATATAGTTTCGTACATAAGATGCCCAAATTAAATGCAAAGCAGATTATTTTGAAGATATTGGTTGTTTGTTTCACACGTAAGAGTTAATTGTTCTTTTTGCTATATATGGACAGCTAAAGAAACTGCATTCGCATTGGCCTTTGGAGTGGCTTCTTTTCTTTTGTATCTACTTTTTATTGCCTGATATTTAATTTAAATAATCTTGTCCTTTGCTTGCAGGTTGAAATTCCCGAAGAATTGAAAGCTGAATTATTTCCACACCATATGGAAAGGAGAGACAGATCTTACAAGTCTACTTCTGTTTTGGGGGAAATTTATGATGAGGTCAAATCATATGAAGATAACGCCGATTCCAAGATGATTGGTAAGAAGAATCACACTCACAGTGATACTTTAAACTTCGTCGGACGATTTGATTGTGTCTTTAGATGTAATGCCTTTCCATTGATTTTTCTTTTAGCCTGCTTAGTTGGGCCTTTATGGTCATCTGTTTCTAATTTGTCAGAAGTGTGGAAACTCCCTCTTTTTGATCAAGAAGTTTCCAATTCAAGCCTTGCGAAATGGAATTCCTTGTACGAACAGTATAGGCAAGAGATGAGTGACACCTGTCAGCTCAATAATAAAGAGATAAAGAGTGCAGCTGCAGATGATATCTTACGAAAATATAACGAGGTCCGTTCTTTGGCTATATTTCTCTACTTTCCATGGTCAACTTCAAATTTGTTAACTTCCCTTAACACTAACTATTATCTTCTTGCCCGTCCCAATAATGTCGGTCCAGAAGCTATATGAAGCATCGGACATCAGTTTGAGCAACAGGACTAAGAAAGACATCTATGATGAGGCCCTCGCCATATATCATGTTACCTACGGTTACGCTGTTAAAAAACAGCAACCCTCAAGATGCGGTTTTGCCTGGAAAGTTGCAGGTTCAGCCCTTTGTGAACTTTACCTCAAGTTGAGGGGTGAGAGGCCCGCAATCTGCTCACTATCTGCCCTGCGGGGAATCTAATTACTGCACATCCACAATGTGCAATCGGATGGTTCGTGAATGGTGTATAACATATCGTATTGATATTTGTCCCCTTTCTTTCACTATCTTTCTGGCTTTCACTCTTCTGATGGATTGTCTTTGCCAAATTTAAGGGGGACAGCTGTAAAGGCTTTACTCACCGCTGGCAACTTCAAGCTCAAGCAAAGGGCACTGACATGAAAAGAGATGACCTTAACAAAAGAGCTTAGCATATAACTCCAATTGAGATTGCTTTTGTCTAAGGCCCGTAGGAAAACGACTTAGACTGTGGGATTAGGAATAACGTAGTATATAATATTATGCAGCACACTGTACATATACTCTACTCCGTTACTATCTGTAAGTAGTAGATTGGAGCTTCCACACGAAGTGTTCAATCTGGAAATGTCAAGTTGAATTTTCGGAGGTGTCATCCATTCGTGTTGTGCGTATGTTCATACATGCGGTAGACTCGCCAACTTAATGTGTTCAAACCAAGAAACAAGAGAGGGAAAGGAAGTCTGATACAAAGATGATAGTGATAGCTAGCCTCTGGTACGTTTTTTGGCAGCTAAAGTTTGATAGCTTTTGTATGCGTTCAAATCTACATGAGTGTCATCGTATCGCTGGCTCAAGTAAGTGCTATATTTGATTGGTGGAAATCTACAAAAATAAACAAGGGTAAGTATTGCTTAAATTATAAACAAATGAACTAGGGACTTTTCAACATACTTGGGAGGATTGTCATCAGACTTGCAAGTTGGTAAGCATTCAACAAGACAATCATGGCTGGGTTCAGCAAAAAATGCTATCTGCCAGAAGACAAATACAGGTAAGACGTAAATATTGCTTTCTTTAAGAAGCAAATCAAGCAAAATAATCCAACAGGGAAAAGGCTGAGGAGTTTTGTCAAATGCAATCAAATCACACGGACGGCAGCACGGAGAGGTCTCAAACTGATCACACGGTACTATATCAGTATATTACCATGCAAACAAATTTGGTTATTTGCTCAATATCTATTAGCGATGATACTTCACATGAATGACTTATTAAAGGTTGAAATAGAAACCTTGAGCTGGCCATTTGTGTTAGTTTCATTGCTACCAACACATGGACCAGTCCAGGTAAAATGAAAAAAATTATGTTGAGAAAAATGTGGTGATACTTTTGCATTGAGAAGGAAAATGAAATAAGATACCTACCGAATATCGATCTTGGCCATTACCTAAAACTCTGTGCAGCGTAGACCTGTTTGAAATGAAACAGAGTGAATATTTGGGCTCATGCTGAGTTGGGAGGGTGATGTCAAGATGCATCATTTCTTGATGAAGATTTAGAACAAAACCACCAAATCATAGTCCTCTAATGTATGTCAAAGAAAGCTTAGAGTTTTGAAGCAAAATACAAAACAGGAAGCTTTATAGCTAATAAAGCAAACTGATTGCGTTGAACAATGGAATGATATTTGAAGGTCTTATTACTGCGAATGGAAGTTACTTGAATTTACAGTTGCTCAAGCGCTCCAACATGTCACCAAGATTCACTACAAATGCTCTGCAAAAGATGAACCAGAGAGACAATAGTTAATATAAATCTGTCAAATACTGAACTCCTTATCCAATTAGCAAACATATATAGAAATGTGATTTCATATTGACTGAGTGCGTAGTTAGTTGCAGAATCAACAGTTTTCAGAGACTTATTCACTGCTAAAAGCAAAAGGGCTCAAGCAACATGTCAAGAGTGTCAGAATCAACAGTTTTCAGAGACTTAGTCACTGCTAAAAGCAAAAGGGCTCAAGCAACATGTCAAGAGTGTCAGTTGATAGTATCCATCATTTTTAACAAGTAAACCTATCTATCATGCTCACAGTATCAAAAATATTTGCTTCCTTTACTACAAGAAGAGAATTAAGGACGTCAGATTAGAGTTTAACGAACACCTGCTACTATCCAGGTTCACTGTAAATCAAAGGACTTCTATACCTTGGAATCCTTCGATACAACTAGGTTTGATTCACTAAAATCCACAAAAATTGGCCATGAAAACTGAAAGATTCTTGCCACTAACCGGACAATTCATCCCCACTTAGTCCAGTTGCATAAATAGACATTGAACATATAAGATGTCTGACAAAGATAATCCATTTGAGGCAAATAACTACTTTATTTTACAGGTTATTAATAAAAGAAGCCTAAAATTTTGTCAAACTTTCAATCATAGTTCGAACTTAAAAAATAACAACAAAATGTTTAAACTTTCAACTTTTTTTCAATTCTAGCCCGAATTTCAAAAAGCAGTAATAAAATGGTCAAACTTTTAATTTTTTTAAATTCTAGTTCGATGTTAGTGCTTTCTAAGTTTGCTGACGTAGCTTGTCATATGTTTCAGAAAACTTAACTATTAATACACGTCAATCAAAATTAATACAACAAATGAAGATTAATAAAACGTCGTTTAATCAAATAATTAAAATGACGCTATTTAAAAATGACTTAAATCAAATTACGCAATCCTGACGACCTTAAGCTTTGATTTTAGTTTTTTCCTTCATTTTCAGTTTGTTCTCTCGATGTCCTTACCTTTCAATTTTCAAATTACACAGCCCCGACGCCCTCATACTAAGAGCTGGGAAAACAAATTGAAAATAAAGAACTTATTGGTGCAGTACGTTGTAATGCGATAATAGTTTAAGGCGTCAAAAGAATAAACAGAAAACAAAAGGTTGAGGGCATCGGGAGAACAACAGATAACGTCAAACTATAATTGAAGAAAATTGAAAGTTTGATTATTTTATTGTCACTTTTTAAAGTTTGAGATATAATTGAAAAAAATTGAAAGTTTGGGCATTTTAGCAATTAACCCTTATTTTACCTTGCAAGTAATGCTAATGAAAGAATTGCATATTTTTAGTATCACTGAATATAATGCAACGCTTGAGCATGCAAACCTAGAGCTGGAAGGATAAGTCAATTCCTAAACCATAAAGTATCTAAAACCACTACAGTTCTGTCCAGGCTTACCCTTTCACAGGTGCAATATATTCCCATATTTGAGGTTGGGCATCCTTATCCTTGCAGATCTGCAGGGACATGATAACAAATACATTTACTAATCATGCTACTCAGAAGGAAAAGTTGAAAACAAAGCCAATGGCATAGCTAAAGTCATGCCCTGGTGCATACTTGGAGACCATAGACGTCATCAGTGGCCAAGAGGGTTATCAAGCCATAGTCCGAATGCGCTCCAGCTCCATATATTCCATTTAGTGGATCAGAAATCCGGCCTAAACAGGCAGAATTATTGGTTAGGCCAGAGTCACAAGTGTATCTAGGAAGGTCTACGACCTTCAGTTGAAAATTCAACCTTCATAATGCAGTAACCGCATAATTGCAATTGGTTGGCCGAGCATAGCTGGCTTATCAAAGAAATCAGCTTCCAGTTCAAGTGCAAGTGCTATGATCCTAGCAACTGCTCTTGCCACTTCTCTGCATGTAAGCGAAAATATATACATTTATATATATATAGATCTAAGTTCAATTTATACAATAGCCTTCATAAGATCCAATACTATATTAGCAAGAAATCCAATAAATATCATAAAACATCATAGCCCAAAGAGGTGAACTCAAATACAATAGAGCTAGAAAGACAAGAGCTTACAGTGCTTTTCGATGAAACTGTTCCATGGTTTCCCTCCAACCTGGCAAAAGATCTACAAAACAGCAGTAACCCAGAAGTGAAAACCATGCATCAACTAATTGAAGTGAAGGCCTCTAACTGTAAGAAGTGTGTGTAATGTGTATACCAGCAGAAGGCCATATATTGGGACCGTAAAATGGCTTGTCAGCATCAGAGTCACCTTCAGGGACTTCAACTCCAATATAATACCCCTCCTTGTAATCGCCTATTAACCACTCACGCAAGAGAAAACAAAACAAACTAAAAAAATCACCAAACCCTATTTTCTATGCAAAACCAGATATTAAAAGAAGAGGAAAAGCAAAGAACTTGAACCGTGGACTTGATTATCAGCGTCTAGCATCTCATCCAAAACAGGGGTATATCCCCTAGTCTTCTCGTTCCTTAAGAACTTCATTTTCTCAGCTAATGGCAACCCAAAGAACTTCCTGCTTTCCGCGAAAACCTCGTCCATGAACTCCTGGCTTATCCCATGATTTACCACGTAAAAGAACCCACAATCCAAGCATGCCTGAACAACCCACCAACCCATTTCTTTCGATTAAAATGAATAAAAACTACAACCTTCACGTAAATAGAAATGAGTCGGCGTCATATTCTGAAGAAAGTAACCTGCTTCAGTAAGGACACGGATTGTTGCACATCGGGGTTGGAGATATCGATAAAATTGAGAACTGAGACATTGTTAGTCCCCTGCATCCCATCCGGGTTGTTCGCCATGAATTTGAATAACAAATTTGCTAAACTGTTTGCAAATTCAAGGATTCGATGTTTATTACTTAATTAACTATATATACTAAGCGTAAAGATGAGTGGCAGACGAAAAATTAAAATTCAACCGTCCACTTCATCAACGGCTATCATTCTTTATCTATCAATCCTCCAAATTTCTGCCTTTTTCTGCCCTTTTTTGCCTTTTGTCTCCCTCCTTCTCCTCATGTCTAGAAATTCGGCCCTTTCTCCCTTCTCTCTCATATCTAAAAACATCGTCAAATGGTGACTTATGAGGAACTCAAATAAAAGTTTCTTCCTTTTATGAGTTTCGTATCATGTTTGTGGCAAGATTTTTGCAAATTTGATGTGAGTTACAGCTAATTCTCGCAAATTTTATGCCTTTAATTGTGTATTCAATTCCTAATAGTTGATTACGTTTATTGGTCTTCTTGATTTCGCTTCTTTTTTTTTATTTTATTTGCGGTGATAATGAAGATAAAAGTTGTTGCCTTTTTTATGGTGTGTTTAATCTTGGTGATGCATCCATTATGACTAGTGTTGGGAAACATAGAAGGTGTTGGGAAACGTGGAAGGTTTGTGTTCTACTGCTATCTTTGATTACAAAGTTAAGAGCTTGATCTTAGTTTGTACGTTTGTTTTTTCTTTTCTTCTGTTAATTGGCAAAAGTGGGGTTTTTTTTATTCTTTCCAATGATTATTTGGGGTTGTTGGAAGCTGAGTGTTTATTACTCTATAAAATTGTTCTTGCGTTAGATTGGTATCTTGGATTTATTGAATTGTTCAACATCTATGCGCTTCTATTCCTCTTACTCGTGAAGTTGTAGAGGAATTTTTTGTTTGATGGAAAGGTTTTTTATTAATGGAAGCAAGATAAATAATGATATTGTTTCCCATTTATGGTTTTGAAACAGGAATTTCAGTTGAAATGTCAACAATCTCTTGATTATTTTATCTCAACCATTGTATCTTTACTTTTTGATGTTTCTACTATGTCTTGTGATGTAGCTAATATGCTTTGTACATGTGGATTCTTTGGGCTCCGGATGTGTACACTATGATTCACGTGCAAAATTAGTGGGCAATATTCTAAGTTTTATCTAATGCTTGATACCGTTGTTTCTTATCTAGCTATCTTCATCTTAAAAAATTGTCATACTATCTGACATCAAAGGATGCTTCTATGAATTGTTTATTACTCGCTTATTTCTCTTTCAAGTCATTTCTACTATATCGATGTGAACTTGCTGTTCACACATTTTGTTAATGTTTTGTTCATTGATTCAGGTGATGCTTTGCACAGCCTGAGGACTGATTTGAATGATCCAAATAATTTCCTGCAGAGCTAGGATCTTACTGTTGTCAACCCATGCACATGGTTTCATGTCACATGCAACAATGATAAGTGTTATAAGAGTGTAAGTTCTTTCTCGTTTATGTTTCTTAAGTGGAAAAGTGTAGCATGATTATAATGATTAATCTTCAGCTTATGAAATCGCATGCGCAGCTTAAATGAATTTCTTCTCTTGTCAGTGATCTTGGAAATGTTGCCTTGTCCGGTCTTCTTACATATTATCTATCTAATTTGAATATTCGTAACAAACATCTGTTTGTATCTTTCCAAACAGCATGGATTAAAGCTTGTATTTCCTTTTAACACATTCAGCAAAAATATTGATATATGAGCTGCAAAAAATGTTTTCGTTCGATCGTCGCTTCATATGGAGTTACATTTACATGTAATTCTTGCAAGGAGAAACATCCAACTGAACCCAGGCATTTCTTCCCTTTTTCCCTCTAAATTGTTTACCTTTTTTAAAAAAATAAGAAATAAACAAGTCCCACATGTCATGACCAACCAAGTTCTTTTTGTGTCTCCTTCAAAACATATCCTAAATTTTAAATCATTCATATCAATTCTGAAGGCAACTTTTTAATATTCATTATTTATTCAACTATACATTTTTTGATTTACTTTCCTTCTTAAATGTAGATGCCGGTATGATATTGATTTGACTGATAGCACAGGAACTATGACAGCATCCATTTTTGGTGAACTTGCCGAAAATCTGTTGAGCTTCAGTGCAGTTGAAGCTATGCAATATTACAACCAGGTCATATTTTTATACTTATTACAAATAAAAGTACATTTCATTATTTTTTTATCCCGTGTTTATTATATGACTTATAATCTACACTTTCTTCTTTGGTAAAAAGGGTATGGAACTTCCTATAAAAAAGATCCATGCTGAATTGAAGATGAAAACCTTTCTCCTTCATATCAAGCCTGTTCAGATCCAACTATTGGACGGAAGACAACGTTTCACTGTTATCTATTACCGCCAAATTGATGATGCTGAATTAGAACAAAGTTCAACTTCAAGCAAAAAAAAGATGATAGCAATCCTGAAATGACACTTTCAAGTATTTCAGGTACCTATCATTATTTACTAAATATTTTTTCATTTTTGTATTCATGAATACTGTTATTTATTATTTACCATTTTTAAACAATTTAAATTCACTAAAATTTTCACTGTTATTATTTATTCATTGAACATTCGCTAATATACTTTTTGTTATTTTTAGAAGATATTCTTGTTTCTTCTTCAAGGCTTAAACAATGTCTAGTCAAAACATTTGAAGAAACTGGACCAGAATCGACGCCAACCTCAGATGTTCCTGTCAATGATCGCAAGAAAAAGGTTAAATTATCATGAACTTTTTTAATCTTTTTTAAATATTAATTAATGATATCACTATGCAAAGCACTCTTCATGATGTTCTACTTTCATATAAACTATGACTTGTTTTTTCTTTTAAAATGATCTTGTTGCCGTTAATATTGTATTTCCTATACTACTACCTTAAACATATTATATATCTTTTGTGCCTTTTTATTTAATTGGTTGTTAAAATTTATTATCATTTTCAAGCGTTATATTGCAGTCATGAATACCAAGTGATTATACTTTGCAAGGGCATCAATGAAACTGCCAAGAATTGGCATCGTATCTACAGGATTCAATCATCATAAAAGTTATTTCATCAAAGATAAAACTGATGCAGCTAATTCATTATTTACATATCAATGCATTGTTATTCTATAAATTCACTTTTGAATTTTATAATGGTCATTTTACATTACTTCATTGGATGCATTTTAGATAATTGCAGTACACCACTTTCCCAACAATGCATTCTAAAATATTAATGCCCTTGCTGCAAAAAAAGTTACAGGTTAGTTTTTTGGTTCTATTCTCACAATTTTATTGCTAAATGTGTAACGTTTCAAACGTGAACTATAAATTAAATGACAGTGGCTTTATAGTTCTTTCATGCAATGTTAAAATTTTCATTCTTTATATTCAATTAGATTAATTACTTCTTCCCTCTCTACAAATTCTTCACCGTAACTTGTTTATACCTTCCTATACAGTCTATTCTAAACTAACATTCTTCTATCATTGTGTCTCATTCGTTAAATCTTCAATAATACTTGATTCATTACAAAAGAGTAAGTTAAAAAACTCATTTCTAAGTTTTCCTCATATCCGAGCACCACCTTTGTTGTCTCTTGTCATGTTCATTACTTCTCAAAAGATGTTGTTCAAGTATCTTTTGTTTTTTATGTTACAATTGTGTAGAGTTTATGTTAAGCACCATTCATCTTTTAGATGTTGTACTGTCTGTCACATCTCCGTTCTGCTATTAGCTCCAAATAACATAAATAGTTTATGATTGAAAGACAACCTACCACAATGCCCACTTAAACGGTAGTCTTTTGCATTTCACTTCGCTTGCAAATGCCAGACCTTCATCATTTTTGAAATGGTGTTCTTTTTAAGGTTGTATTTCTATCTTTCCTTGCTAAGATCCATTCATCGATCTTGCTGCATCTTTTTTATGTCTACAAGGTGCAATAGCCAACACTTTTCCGTCTCCATTGTTGATTTTTTTCACTGTTTAATTTTGTGCTTATTTTTCAAAATTCCAAAATCTTCTGAGATTTTTTGTTCCAGTAATATGCTTGCATTATGTTTGTTTGTGTATCTTTTGTTCGACAGGAATTTGTTCAATGCTCTTTCCAATCTTCTTTTCTGCTCTGGAAGTTATCTGACAAGATAAGGTTGACTGCGAGTGATGTCTTATTTTGAGAAGTTAAGGAAACTTGTTAACTGTGTCTGCAACAGTTACTTTTATTGCAGTAATTTTTGTTGCAATGTCAAGAAGATCATTTATTAGAGGGGAATGATGCAGATATGTCAAGAAGATCATTTATTAACAATTTCCTGCATCTTAGCGGCTTCTTCTCCCTTGTTTACGTGACCTTTAGAAGTGAACTGAGATTTTAGGTCAATGTTGTTAGTTGAATATCTTTAATCTGCGAATGATGGTTTTTTGAAAAATTGGAACATGTCTTCACTTAGCATAGAGCTCATGTTCTTGATGCTTCAATTTCTTGATAAAAAGAAATTTAAAAAGACTGTTGATCTGTGAAGGTTTAGATCTCTGAGTTTTATTTATTTGTTATTGGGTTTAATTTTGGTGTCGAGATTAGAGCAAGAGTCATTGTTTTCATATACGCCATTCGAATTCATTATGTGGCCTCATCGTGAGCATCTCACTAGAGAAATACAAACTGAGAAAAACATACACATTGATCTTGAAGATTTATTGTTACACTCAAAGTTGAATAAGGAACAAAAATACATCTTTGATTTAATTTTGGATTCAGTTTTTGGTTCAAATGGTTGCAACTTTTTTATCGATGGTCCAGGTGGACTTGGGCAGACATGTATATGAGATGATGTCCGGGAGTGGGATTAAGGTAGACTTGAGTTCTGTCTTTCTCATGTTAAAGTGTTATTTAAAGAGTGAAAGGATTTCTGAGGCTCTAAATTTCTTTGATACTTTGCGCCATGGAAGGAGCACCATCGGGCAAAAAGTTTACAACAGTATGATTGTTGCTCTTTGTGGAGTCAACAAAGTGGATTTAGCTTTAGATTATTTCAGAAAAATGTAGAATGAGGGATATAGTCCAAGCATTAAATGCTTTGCAGTGCTTGTAAACTTGTTATTATTCTCACAACTCCAGCTGAACATTCCTTCATCTGTGCGGCCTCTCAATACTGACTCATATTAAATAAGAAATTTGGGTTTCATTTTTTGTACAACATCTTACTCACTGCGTTTCAGGATTTAATTGTACGTTTTTCTTTGTTTATACGCTGTTGCATTTTATACTAATCTGTTAATGTTCTTGAGGCTTGATACGTAGTGGGTGAAAACAAGTGGGTGAAGGCAAATGATGTTTCCCATGATGTGGATTTGCATACATGCATTATGCTGGTCTGGATATTGACAAGTGAGCATATTCTGTAAATAAACCTTTATGGTCATTTGTTCACTATGAAATTGAGGATTAACGCCCGTCTTTCTTTTTCCCTTCTCAGTCTTCAAAATTTGGAGTGCTGCCTTTTGGTTCTGTTTCTATATTCGTCCTATCACTAAATGGGTGTGCCAGAGTTTTCTGAAGGACGGGACTTCTCTACCTAGGAATATTAAAGGAATGGCAGGTGAAATTTCAGCTGAATATTTTGTTTCTTTCTACATGAAACCAAAGGTTACGCAATCCAAGCAAACTCTATTTTACATATCTAATTTCAGCAGGGCATTATCTCTCACTGCACAATCGCGCAGATACCACCTGCTAGTATATACTAAGCGCGAATGAGACGATGACCACGCATTGTCATCCAACTGTCCAATTTATCGAACAGTTCCAATTTTATTTTAACTTTATTGGGATACATATCGAGGCCTGTCTCTTTCTCCCTCTCTCAAAGTTGTAGAAAATATTCTCATTGTTTTGCTCTCCGTCGCCAGCTTCCTCTCCTTCTCTACCGTCAGCTACTTCAGCCCCCTTACCTTCCCCATCATCTGCCCTAACTCCTATTTCACCATCATCATCACCTATATCGTTACCTGCCTTATCTGCCACTGCACCGGCCTTTTCTCTCACACCTTCGCCGTCCACCGCACACTCCTTCACTATCCACCACACCGTCCCCCACCCTCAAGTGGAAACCATGAAGCTCTCTCTCTCAGACACCCATCATTGTCTAAGGTTTCATAAAATTGGGGACAGAGAAATTAGAGACCTCTCTCCGATCTCTCTCCCTCGTATCTTGCTCAACACATCGTCTCCTACTGGCTGTACCCTTACCACTACACCTCCTCCTCGGCAACATAGGGTTGATGCCATAATCATCATCATTTCTTTTGAGAAATTAAAAATCATTAAATAAATGGGAATGTTTACATCAGACCCCTTCTTAGACCACTAACGTAGGAAACCAAACGATGAAGTACAAACAAATAAACAAACAGGGTCGTTTAGCAATTAGGGTATAAGGAACCACTTCTTTCTCAATAACTTTTAGAAGCTTCTTGATTTGGGAGGCAAGGCGATGGCGATTGTGAAGCGTTGGCGATTTGTGGCTCTCGATGTCTCATCAGAGTTCTTCTACACTTAGCTTTGCGTCGAGGACATCTCAAGCACATGTAACATTCTCTATTTCAAGATTGCGATGTCTTATCACGATTAGGGCATAAATTTTTTGTTTCCCATCTCAACAGACACTGCTCTGGGGATTTAGTCTGCGGTGAAGGTCAGAGGGGATGATTCACTACCTAGATAAAACGATTATGAATGAACCATCCTTCATAAGTATGGGTTTATCCAAAAATAACTATCTGTCGATATCAAAGATTGGAGGACAGTGGAGATTCTTCAAGCCAAACCTGAATAGGAAGAAGCTTTACAGAGAAATCCCTTCATTTCCAACAGGTAAGCATCCCTTACCCCTTTTTCCAAGCCCCAATGCCTTTACCTTGCCTTAATAGAAGATGTTTGTATAAAATTGTATTCTATTTTCCATATATGTTCCCTTATTTCCTTTTTCCTTAGCATGTATCTCTATATTATCCATTCAGTAGCAAATGAGCAATCCTTGAAAGAGTTAGAGGAGATAATATGTTCTTTAACTTTATCAAAGATGCACTCTCTGATTTGATTTGAAGTTATGCTAGTAGTTCAAAATCTACCCACGTTTCTCTTTGCCATATTTCCTTAATGCATGTCACAAATGCATTAAGGAAATTAGGTTGATAAGAGAATTAGGTTGAGAATTTGACTTTAGTTTGTCGAACCACTGCATAATTACTGTGAAATAAGATGTACTTAGGGACCACAGACATTTGTGTCTTGTCTAAGACCAAATGTCTTTCGAGAAGGGGCACTCGAAAAATGGATGATCCCTATTTTCTTGTCCTGAATTACACAGGACACAATATGTTCTAGAATCCAGAAAGGAGAGTCTATCCATAGTGCTAAGTTTGTTTAGAAAGGATGAATGTTTGGTTCGGCCTTAGCTTTTTATGCCATATAACTTCATACCACTCCACCTTGGTGTTCCTCTGAAACCGTCATTCGCTGCAATTTTTTATTGTGAAAATACCTTGTGAGTGGTTTCTACAAATGTATTAGTCAGGGGTTAATAGGTTAGGAGGGTAGGTAGGTTGTAGAATTCCTGCCGGAAATTCCTCCCATTGACCATCCCTGATAAAAGCCTTTACTTTTGCGTTTAAAGGCAGATGGCCTAAGAGCTGAAATGCAATTTGATTAGAGATTAAGAGGCCATTTCCTGACCAATTTTCATATAAAAACTAGCCTTCTCTTCATTCCCTACCTTGCATGAAATTCTAGAACTCAGATTCTCCTTTATCTTCAACAATTGAGATAGAAACCAAGAATGGGAGGACTTAGGGTTAATAGATCATATGCTTTGACCTTTTAGGACATAGGCATGAAGCCATTTTACTTATAAGGTATTGTCTCCTTGCAGTATAGATTCATCAAGAGAGCTTTAATAGACATTTTTATAGGAATAATTCCAAGTCCTCCCTCCCTTTTAGGTCTGCAAATATCGACCCATTGATTACTCCCCTTGCCAGTTCCATATTTGAGGACCAATAGGTATGCCTAGAGTTGAGTATAGAGTTGACCAATTGTAACCTTCTCCCAAGGGATAGAGCATGATAGGTCCAAAAGGACAATCTCTTCTGAATTTTTTCATTGAGTGGATAACATTCACGAAACTAGATCCCTCTGGAAGTAATTGTCGAACCTAAATAGCATAGAGGAGTATGATTCCTTAGCATACCAGATAAGGAAGAAACTAGATCTTTGAAGTGATCTGCACTTTTAGAGAGAATAAAATGACTTTTGTTATAGTTAACAGTGAGGCCAGACATACAGCTAAAGAAGTTCCAAGAAGTTTGAAGGAGTTTGATAGAATTCTCATCAGCCTTAGAGAATAGGAAAAGATCATTTGTAAAGCATAGATTTACCAAATAAACTTTCTTGCATCGGCTATGATGTTTGAAACCTGAACCTCTGGCAGTATTATACTTTAAAAGAGAAGTTAGAGCTTTCATACATAATATGAACAAATAGGAGACATAGGTTCGCTTTGTCTGAGTCCTCTATACCAGTGAAAGATTTTTGTAGGAGATCCATTGACCAATACAACATAAGAAGGGGAAGTTATGCAAGCCTCTACCCATTTAATGAACACCTTCAGAAACTCTTATCACTTCTAGCATCCTCAACATAAAGTTCCATTCTACACTGTCAAAAGCCTTCTTAAAGTCAATCTTGAAAGCACAATTCTTTTGATATTTCTTCTTTGAGTAACTTATAAGCAATTCATGTACAATGGAAATGTTATTCCCTATTTGTTTTCCCTGTAGGAAAGTTCTTTGATTATCACTAATCAAAGACCCCAAAACAGATTTCAATCTATTGGCAATAATCTTTGCTACCACTTTATAGATGAAGTTAGAACATGCAATAGGTTTATAATTCTCTAAGGTTACTGGATTGCTTAGTTTAGGGATTAAGCAGAGGTAGGTTTTGTTGATCTCTTTTAGAAGAGTACTCGAAGAAAAGAACTATTTAATTACTACTTTCATCATAGGACTAACCTCAATCCATGCTTTTTGATAAAAGAAACCATTTAAACCATCAGGTCCAGGAGCTTTTTTAGGATTCATTTGAAAGACTACCCCTTCTATCTCCGAATCTTCTACTGCTCTAGTTAGTAAGGTCTTCTCTTCATTTGAGCCTATTATTAATAATGGAGTCCAAGTACTGAGTATTCACAAATACATTCCGAGAGACATAGAAAGCTTTGAAGAAGTTCTCAGCTTCTTTCAACAAATCCTTATGCTTACTTAATTTCCTCCCATCTGGTAAATTAATTTCCTTTATAGAATTGTAGTTCTCCTAGGCAATAATTGAGCTAAAAAAGAATTTAGTATTTCTTTCTGCTTCTTTAAGCCACTTCACCCTAACCCTATGCTTTATAATACTAGCATGATTATTTAGAGCTTGTAAATAGGCAGATAAGGCTGATTTCTCTTGAAATAATAAGAGAATATCCCTAAGGTTACGGGAGAGATTATACTGAAGTTGGGATAGTTTATCTTTGGCTACTAATATAGCCCGAATAATGCTCTCCCCTGTCTAGTTCTTTAGATTCTTTAAGGCCTCTCTGATTAGTTTTAGCTTCTGGATACATTGAAATTGGAGGGTTCCATTTACATTAGCTGTTGCTCCTGCCCTAACACAGTTCTGAAACCCCTTTACATTAACCAAATAGTTGTTAAATCTAAATGGATGGCAACGCTTCACCTTTAGGAACAGGTCCCCTACAGACATTGGGGTATGGTCCGAAAACATAGGGTCTAGGAAGGAGGCTTTACTTTTTGGGAAATGTTGTAACCATGCTTGGTTGACCATAACATGATCAAGCTTTTTCTTAAGTGCCTAACCATTAGACTGCTTATTACTCTAAGAGAAAAAAATGTCCAGTAGCCTTAAGAACTCCTAACTGATCAAACATTCCTTGAAATCGATAGAGTAATTTCTCAAGGAAAAATGACCTTCTGCCTCCGTTCTATAAAGTGTAGAATTAAATTCTCCCAAAATGAGCCAAAGACTTGCCACCCTTTCTTGAAACCTCAATAAACTTGCCCAAAGCTCCTTTCTTTGAAACCCATGGTTTAAATCGTACACTACTGATGCAGAAAAGGAAGAATTATGGTCAACAAAATGCCATTTCATATGCATAACCTGCGTATAGCACCCCACCTCCACCGAGCACATATCTGTTTATCCCGAGGACATTCAGACACATACCCTATGAAAGCGGCGCGCTAGAGCAGTCAAACTGAATTGATTGCAAAAAATTTTCTCAAACATCACATGCATTTTTTAGAAAACCAATAATCATTAATGACCCATTTTATTTATAAAAATTTCAATCACAATTGTCACAAACAATATACACATTGCAGAATTCCAGTAATTATTTTGTCCCTTTACAAATTCGAAACACTTTCAATCATAAAGTTATTACATATCAGAATTATTCACATACATAAGTTATATTATTTGCAGAATATATCCTTTAATACAAAAATAACAGAAAACGTATATAGATTCCAACTGATTCCGACATCTATCTCTTATTCGACTTCAGCGGTTATATTTCCAATTTGTCTAACTAGGTATCTCCTCTGAGCCTTAAAAAGTTGCAATTTTGTTGAGTTTTACCAACTCAGCGAGCTACCCATCATCAATGAATCACTTATAACACATAACACATACAGTTCATGTAATCACATAATTCACATCACTTCATTAATTCATCATGTAGCATCGACTAACACTTTATTTATTTATTTCACATTTCACCTTTGAACAATTCAAACATTTCATTTCAATCATTAAAACATATATATCAATTATATATGCAATGCTTATGAAACTCATTTTCAATTGTTATTATTGTGACCGAGTGCCTGTAACTGCCCGTATCTATTGTGGATACTAGGTTCATTAATAACTGTCCCTTATCCGTTGGGGATATATGACTCATTTTACATAGTGAGCCAAAGGTTCTTACCACATTGTGAGCTTTAAGCTCTTTTTTGGTAATACAAAAATAACACAAAACATATGTAGATGCCAACTGATTCTGACATCTATCTCTTATTCGACTTCAGCGACTATATTTCCAATTTGTCTAACTAGGCATCTCCTTTGAGCCTGAAAAAAGTTGCAATTTTGTTGAGTTTTGCCAACTCAGCGAGCTACCCATCATCAATGAATCACTTATAACACATAACACATACAGTTCATGTAATCATATAATTCACATTATTTCATTAATTCATCATGCAGGATCAATTAACACTTTATTCATTTATTTCACATTTTACCTTTGAACAATTCAAACAGTTCATTTCAATCATTAAAACATACATATCAATTATATATGCAATGCTTATGAAACTCACTTTGAATTGTTATTATTGTGACCAAGTGCCTATAACTGTCTGTATCCATTGTGGACACTGGGTTCATTAATAACTGTCCCTTATCTGTTGGGGATATATGACTCATTTTACATAGTGAGCTAGAGGCTCTTACCACATTGTGAACTTTAAGCTCTTTTTCACTTTTTGAGCTTTAAGCTCTTTTTTGGTGGCTACTCCGGTCATAACAGCCTTTATGTTATCATACATTTATGTAATGAAATGCATCACATGTATTCAGTCAATTAATTGTGCTCAATCTTACACTTTCATTTTCACGTTCACATTCCTTTATCATCGGACCCTAGGTCTGGCATTTAACATTTAAGCTGAGAATTACTTATTCAGTCAAATTCACATATAATGAGCACTTCCAATGAGTTTTTCAAGCATCAAATACCTCAGACATTTAATGTCTGGAATCAAAGCATCCATATCACATAACAATTCAGAACATAAATTAAAACAAACAATTAAACATGTGAGACTATTTAGGTTACTCATAGTACGCTCTAGATTAGCATTAGCTTCCATATTCCGGAAATGTCTGGGCGATTACATTCAATCCTGTGTATCAACTTCATGCAATACACATTGTACCCACATTACTAATTGCACAATCACGTAAACATTCAGTTATACACATATTTATATGTGTAATGTTTAATGTATGCTCATGTTGACTATTCCAGGTATTTATCCTTAATCACATCACTTGATTTTTAATAACATTATTTGTGTGTGTCAAGCTTACTATAGGTTCATACCTCAAAGAACATGGTCATTCAAATAATATAATTCAATCATTCTTCATTTCTTTTCTAGCATTATAAGTTCACATAATAATCAAGTTCTCATTCATTCTTACCCAATACACATCATTCAATCATTCACTAAAGTTATTTTAGCTTCCTAAGATCACAAAATATCTCATTTATCATTCATCTATACTTAATACTCATTATTCATCTTAATGGAATCTCATTAGCCATCATAGGTTCACTTTCATTTTCATAACATCCCAAAATTCCATATTTGAACACTTGATATATGACAATCCAATCTTATGTTTATATCCTCAATCATCACCCTAAACATATCACTCATTTTTATCTCTTATTTCACATTAAACTAAGCACATTCAAGCTCCATTCAAGCGTAATTGTATCATAGGAAAGCATTGATAAGTCCACAATTTATATATATGATTTTAAGACATAAGGCATAACTTTCTCTGTGGACATCGGATTAAAGTCATTCAAGTATGCTTTCGAATAGAACTTCGAGTTCTACAACTTCCTTGAAGACCCCGAAGAGAGATTTTGCCATCTAAAGGGTCAAAATCGTGCATTTATGTAGGTGTCTAGAGAATGTCGGCCCAACGGACTTACATCTCTCCAAACGGACATGAACAAGACTGGAACGCTGGAATTCGAGAGAATGTCTGCCCAACAGACTTGAAGTGCCCCTAACAGACATCTACTAACCATTTTCTAGATTTTTAACTTGAAGTGCCCCTAACAGACATCTACTAACCATTTTCTAGATTTTTAAGTCCTACAAGTTATATCTAACTCATCTTATGCATATCTTATCATTCCTACTTCAATTCCTCTTCATTCTTACCTCCATTCCAATTTAACATCATTTACAACCAAATCATAATCTATATTTGATCATTAATCCAAAAATAGAATATTCCTACTTATACACATTCATTATAAATTTCTGCACATGTTCAACTCCCTTTATTACCTTCATTTTATCTCTAACTTATCACACTAGTTCTTTCCATTTCAAGACACCATAATACTCTTTTTTATTATCTTCAAACTCATTTTAATGCATCTCTATAACACCGAAAGCAATCCACGTTAATATAAGGAAAACAGAGCATAAAAACATCCATTCACTAATCAAATTTTTGCATTTCTTTATACACCATTCTTATAGTCATTTTAACCCAAAAGCATCACTACATCAATTTATGAATCATTACTCATTATATATGTAAAAACAAGACATTTACATATCCAAGTTTTCTCATTTACGTTTCAGCGTATATATACCCTCATTTCATAATCATTTAACCCCTAACTATCTTCATACATGCTTCATTCAACAAATCAAGAAGGATAATGCTTTATATTTACTTGTTTAGCTTCAAAGTCTTCAAATCACTCTTAACCCTAGCTTTCCAAGCATCAATTGATCATCATCATAGGGTTGGTAGGGTTAGGTCTTTTAGTGACAAATGAAGAAGACAACAAGGTGGAAATAGCAAAAAAAAGGTTGAAAGCAAGCACAAGGTCATGAGGTCGGATGTATTTCATGAATGGAGAAGAAGAAGAGTGAAGAAGATGAAGAAAAGAAGCCTGTGTCGTGAAACAAGAATGAAAGATAATAAAGAGAGTCTTTCAAATGGGCATAGAATGCGGGTTGGAAAAGCTTGGTGGGTGTCATGACATTTGTCATGACACCTTCCACTTAAAATTATACTAATGTCTCTTTCTTGTGATGCTAATTAATACTTAATTTCTTAGTCCATTTGTCTCCAATTTCTAATACAATTGTCTCCCAATTTTCTATGACACTTGTCATCAAATCTTAAAGTCATTTATCAATTATTTCTACTGTCATTTAACACTTAATTCTACTACCATTTATCAATTGTTCTGTCACTTGACATTTTTCCTAGTCCAACAACACTTAAAATTTCAGTAATTTTCTAAATTTCAACTAAATCCTAAATCAATCATTATTATCACAAATTCAACTTTCAAGACATATAAACCACAATTCATATCATAATCACATTTATAAATCAATTGTACCCGGTAAATGTCAAATGAGTGTAATGTGTGCAATATTCAAATTCACGTGTATTTATGTTGTATTATGCACGAACATGAAGTGCATTTCCTAATTTTCTCATTGATGTCTCTCATATACAATATTCTATGGTTTTAACCCTTAGCATGAGGAAACGGAATGTTACATTGCGTCTCCACTTCCAACACCTAAATATCTACTATTTGAGGATCAAACCCAATAATAATTCTGCCAAAAGAATGAGCTTGATGATTTGTTTGGAATTGCCACTTATTCCCTAGGTTTTTAAGATTCTTGAGGTTCTCCAATCTGATTTTTGTTTCCAAAATAGCAAAAACTGAAATGTTTTCCTTAGCAAAAAAAACCTTTAAGGACAAGAATTTTTTGGGGTAATTAAGACCCCTAACATTCTAGACTACTATCATGATGTAATGGGTTTGGAGCTTTGGCCTTTGCTCTTAGTACCCTTCCTCCTTTTAACTCTATTAAATTGTTCTACATTCTTTCTCTTTTCTACAGTAGTCGAAGTTGAAGAAGATGAGATTGCCTCTATATCATCCCCTTTTCTCCCTCCAGAACTACTAACTTGCCTTCCTTAGAAACTTCTTTTATTGTGCTTGTAACGAAATTGTACTTTTGCTGGATTTCTTCATCTAAGTCAGTAAATGCTGCAACATTTTGGATAGTTTTCAGCTCCTCATTACCAGCTTTATCCATATGATTTTTGTCATTCAAGACTATCTCTTCTTGTGTCCCATTTTGGCATATGTCTTTCACATCAGTTCCTTCATCATAATATAGATCTAGACCTATTAGTTTCTTATAGCTCCCTTCTTTGAACCTTTTCCCCGTTGGTATCCATCTTTTCCCTTGTAGCTTCAACGAACGCTTCCAATGATAATCAACTGTGACAGTATCTTCATATAATGAACCATTAAAACCTAACCTTAAGATGGGGATACGTTCTGGCAAATCCTTAGAAATATCCATAATAATACATAATCGAGCATAGCCATCCTTTTCTTTTTGCAGCGTTCTCATCCATGCATAGCGGTTGCCCTAAATAGCTTGCTATCATACTAAGACCTTTGGTAGTCCAATATTCCAAAGGAACATTATACAGATTAACCCACAAAAGTACAAACTTTTAGCTTTTCTGTTTCTTGTCGGAATCCTGGCTGCCAACTTTGGAGAAATAGAGAAAAATTCATCACATGTCAAGGACCTTCTTCCAAGACTTTAAGTGCCTATGCTTTAGAGGAAAAGGTAAATAAAGCTAGGTTTTTTTTCTACTAGCATTACCTCTAACAGACCCTTATTCTTCCAATTATTTGTTGCCCATTTTTGCAACATCGAAAAAGGGGGTCTTCTCTCCAAGAAGAAACCCACCAGAGAGGACTCCCATGAACGTGCACCTTCTTGTAAGACTTCCACATCAGGCGCAACAATGAATCTGCCCTGGTCTTCTTTCAGAGGAGAGTAGTGGAGGGCAGTGTCACCATCATCAGCTATTACTTGCTTCCAACTCTTCTTGAGATTTGAGGAAGAGGATGAGCCCTTTTCAAGGAGCTTGGAGGCAGCCAAGGTTTGGGAGGGTAGAGGTGGAAATTCAGTGGATGAGGCTGAACAAAGTAAATGGTCAAACATGGTTGAAAGGCAAGAGAATTAGAAGACAGAGGAGTTTTAGTAAAGGAGTTTGAAAAGTAGTTACCAAAAGAGAGAAAATAGACCAGCAGAAATACGAATATACCGCAGCAGCTAAACAGGTAGAGCAGAGAGTTGAGGACTAGGTTGGGGAATGTTTAAAGGATGGAATGAAGATGGGAGAATGGGTTTGAGTAGTGAGATGGGGAAGAGGGCTTGTTGATGGTTGAGGTTCAGGAGTCGCCTTGCAGGAGCAGAAGAAGAGATGAGCAAAGAATAAAGTAAAGAAAGGACAGGAAGCAGTGTTGCAGTGGAGGATAAAGAAGGTTAATAATAGCAGGAAGTAGATGGAAGCACGACTTCACCATTTTTGTTGTAGCATTATTGTGCTTGATTTTAATGAGAGTTATTAATATGATTCATTCTTGTTTTTGTTTTTGTATTGCTACAAACATAAATAAAAAGTTGTTTTTGGACCTTTTCGCTTCATGAATATTGATTTAATTAAGTATATTAACTATATATATAATTGTTGGATATTTTTCCTGCTATTTTAAGACATAAATTTCATTCGACTGCCATTGCTTTGTATAATTATTTTATGTTTTTTTAGATAAGTCAGGAGCAGAGTTTAGGTCTTTGAAATTGGCAAAATTTGACATCAAATGTCGCAAATGTTAAGAGTAATCATCGACCAAATCTAAAGCTAGTAAATTCGTGAAGTAAGTCACAACCTTAACCGTTTTCTTCCTTCTCCTTCTTCTTTGGCCATATCCCTTCGTATGGTATGTTCTGTTTCTGTTCTCCTTCCCGTTTATATGTTAACAGTTCATCTTGCTTACCTGTTTATTATTATTTGGCCAGAATCTTATCATTCACTGGTGCTCAAAATAGAGGCATTCATCATTATCTAAGGTTTCGTAACATTGGGTACAAAGAAATTGGGGACCTTCTCGTCTTGAAGGAGGGCTTGACCATAAAGGCTTCCAAAGTCATCGGGAAGTAAGTCGCAACCTTAACCATTTTCTTCTTTCGCCCTCTTCTTTGGCCCCATCCCTTCTCATGATATGTTCTGCTTCTGCTCTCCTTCTCGTTTATATATTAGTAGTTCATCTTGCTTACCTGTTTATTATTATTTGGCCATAATCTTATCAGACACTGGTGATCAAGGTTTAAGTCTAAGTGGTGGAACTCCCACTCCTAACTGGGATGCCCTAGCTGACATCGATGTTGTTGGAGGGTGACAATACCTGATGTTGTACCACGTATAGTAGACCAACTATTTCTAGAGGCTTCAAATGATGATATTGAATGTAAAGTGTTCTTTTTCATTCTTGCTTCCATTTGTTTGAATATTTAGTACTAGCTGCTTAATATCTTGGACGTCCCTCATAGGTTCTATTATTCGATACCTATTTGGAGAAATCATTTGATTGATATCTGATTTTTTGCCTTGTTTAATGAGGTTGTAAATATAACTATTTGTGTTTTAACTGGTACAATATGTTATTTTTGGTAAGCTTGATGCCTAAGATTAGACCCTTTCTGGTTCCCAAACTAGTTCCTTTCAGCTTGCAACTTTTTACAACACTTGGCTTTTTTGTATATTGGCACTGCATGTAGTTTGTTTCTCTTATAAATGTTTATGTAACTTGTAAGGCTCTTCTGGTGGTTTATGATTGTATTGTCTTTTACCTTGAAGTACATGCACGGAGATTGCAAGCTTTGAAAGCTCTTACTTATGCTCCTTCAAACAGCACCGATATTACATTTTGATTGTATGAGAACATATTTGGCATTCTTCATAACGTACTGCTATGAACATTGCAGAATAATATTGCATTATCCTTTCTTCTTTATGTCCTTGTTAGAGTGTTATACTTAATTCCTCTTGGATCTCCCCCATTTCAACTAAATGATGATATGATTTGATAGAATATCAATTGGCTTTGTGATTTTTTATCAAATAACCTCCCTTATGGAAATACTTGCATCTTTTTTTCTTTAAAATTTCATCTCCTTAGTGATTTCTTTTATTGCTTTCGATAAATGTATGTGGTTTTGTATCAAAATTGTTGCTTTATAGTACTGTGGTCTGTAGGTTTCTTTCGCTTGGTAGATTTACAATGTCAGTCATTGTTCCCTCTGAAGCTAAGGTTTTTTTATCCACTTTCATCTGATGCGATGCAAATGATTACTTCAAATGGTGAAATTGAAAATTGATGCAAAGTTAATTTGAAAGTTGTTAATATTTTTATCTACACTCTTAATTGTACTTGCCATTTTTGTATATTGGCACTGCATGTAGTTTGTTTCTCTTATAAATATTCATGTAACTTATAAGGCTCTTTTGGTGGTTTTGACTGTATTGTCTTTTACCTTGAAGTACATGCACGAAGATTGTAAGCTTTGAAAGCTCTTACTTATGCCCCTTCAAACAACACGAATATTACATCTTGATTGTATGAGAACATATTTGGCATTCTTCATAAGATACTGCTATTAACATTGCAGAATAATATTGCATTATCCTTTCTTCTTTCTGTCCTTGTTAGAGTGTTATACTTAATTCCCCTTGGATCTCCCCCATTTCAACTAAATGATGATATGATTTGATGGAATACCAATTGACTTTGTGATTTTTTATCATATAACCTCCCATATGGAAATACTTGCATCTTTTTTTCTTTAAATTTTCATCTCCTTAGTGATTTCTTTTATTGCTTTTGGTAAATATATGTGGTTTTCCATCAAAATTGTTGCTTTATAGTATTGTGGTCTATAGGTTTCTTTCGCTCGGTAGATGTACAATGTCATTCATTGTTCCCTCTGAAGCTCAGGTTTTTTTATCCACTTTCATCTGATGCGATGCAAATGATTACTTTAAATGATGAAATTGAGAATTGATGCAAAGTTAATTTGAAAGTTGTTAATATTTTTATCTACGCTCTTAATTGTACCTGTCATTTTTGTATATTAGCATCGCATGTAGTTTGTTTCTCTTATAAATGTTTATGTAACTTGTAAGGCTCTTATGGTGGTTTGTGACTGTATTGTTTTTAATCATGAAATTCTATGCACAGAAATTGCAAGCTTTGAAACCTCTTACTTATGCTTCTTCAAACAACACTGATATTACATCCAGTGATCCAGATTGTATGAGAACATATTTGGCATTCTTCATAAGGTATTGCTATGAACATTGTCAGAATAATTGAGTGAGAAGATGCAGTGAGAAAATAACTTTATATCATTGCATGCACGGTTGTGTGATAAAAAACACGGTTGTGACTAAACAAGTCACACAATCGTGCATGTTATTATTAATTATTAAATATTATTAATTAATTATTAAGCCTATGCTAATGACCAATCGGAGCTTCGTCCTCCTCCTAACGTTTATTACATCTAACGGTCCTAATTTATTTAACCCCTCCAATTTATTCCATTAACATTTAAATAGTGAAAACAAATTCGGCCTATCCTTCCTTCCGAATAGAAAAAACTGACACAAATCTTGAGTAATCAAGTGAGAGGCCAACGAAATCCCAAACGTAATAAATTTTGGTAATTTCTGTGACATTAACTGAAACCTATCAACCCAATTAATAAATAAATCAATCTCTTTTGTCCTCCTCCTCGCTAGCTCTCCTAATGTCTCCTGCTCTCTTCAATCATTAATTAATTATTAATTTTTATTAATAGTTATTAATTATTACTATTATTTATTAATTATGTATGCATGTTATTATTAGTCATTAAATATTATTAATTAATTATTTTAAGTACTAAGGAATCACAGGCATGACTTGGCACATATGTTTTCTTTTTTTCATTTTTTAATCTCTCCTGCTCTCTTCAATCTTTAATTAATTATTAAATTTTTAATTATTAGTTATTAATTATTACTAATTATTTATTAATTATGTATGCATATTATTATTAATTGTTAAATAATTATTTTAAGTACTAAGGGGTCACAAGCATGACAAATATTTTTTATTTTTTAATTAAAATATAATTAATTGATTGATTAATTAGAATATAAGATGTTTTATTCATTATTAATTATTATTAAGTTAATTAAGTACTATATACTAGGGTCATAGGCGTCACTTAAGTTTTACACCTTTGACACATATATTCTTTTAAATTTTTTATTAAATATAATTAAAATATAGTTAATTAATTAAAATATAATTAATTGATTGATTAATTAAAATTTAATTAATTCTAATGATCGCTCCAATTTTACTTTATTAAGTACTATATGGCAATACTTCTCACACGAAAACTGAAGAATGGCTCTATTGCTGTCACCAATTAACAACTCTTTCAACTCTTCCCATCAAATGATCTCAATCACGCAGTAGACACAATAATAAATCCTCTTCCTCTCTTCTGCTTCTCTTTCAAATATCTCTCTCACCAATTAATAACTGTTCCTCTCCACTTCCTACTAATCTCTACTTCGCTCTCCAGCAAAGCTCTTTCTCTCTGTACCTCTCTCAAATTTCCATGAGATATTTCTCTTTTATTCTTCATAAATAGCCCATAAAGTTAGAGATGGAGCAGGAAGGAGGATCCAATGCCCGATCTTCCTATTACTCCGTCTTCGACATTCGCAAGGATACCTATTAACCTAAAATCTGCACTTACCTAAAAATAGATAATCCATGTTACAATTTTTCTCTAACACATCAGTATCTAGGGTTTTGGAAATTGGGGATAGAGAAATTGGGACCTTCTCTCTCCAATCTCTCTCCCTTTCATTTAGAAATATCGACCAACAGTTCTCTGTTTTTCAAATGGGGCAAGATGAAGAAATGGATTCAAAATCCAGCACGGTAAGGGGAATTGCTTCATGATTCTTCTTTTCTTTTAACGTATTTCTTATTCTAGATCAATCTAAAATGTCTCTTTCATCTAAACTATCAAACATGTTATCAACAACAACAAACTCTCCCTTTTGTGTTTGTTAATATGTCAAGTAGAAAATGTGAGCTAGGTTTAAGATTAACCGTGTTTATTCTCAAGTAAAATGGTCTAACACCTGTATGCCTTGTGAGAAAGAGAAAGTTTGCTATGGATGTCAACACATTTTGTTTTATAACAACTTGATGAGATTAATGGCAGGCTTATAAGTTTTTTATTTCAAACGTGGGAACTGCTTTTTCTGTTAAGGTGAATTTCATGCTTACTGATGTTTTAATTATTTAGTTTTTTTCAAAAAAAGTTTATTATTTTTTAGTCGAAGAATATACTGATGATAATTTAAACAGGTAGGCACTTCAATAGAACTTCAGAGACTCTATGATGAGATTGAGTCAGCTGATGCCTACAAGTTGAATCGTTATTCAACTTCAGAAAAATCTAGGAATTAGGTTATTTGATTTTGATTCATTTAAGATTATGCCCTGTATGGAACTGAAATTCTTCCCTTCATCTTCTCAGGATTTTCTTTGCTATGGAAATTATTCTTTTCTATCTCTTTTTGAGTTTAGCTCAATATATCAAATTTGTTTACTGGTTTCTGGTTTGTTTATGTTCAGGAAGTGGTGGTTGTGGTCTCGGTTCATCCCACAATCTTTATATTCACTTATTAAAGGGTTTTATATATTAGGTGAAGTGGCCACAATCTTTGAGCAATTGTGACCTCCCTCTCTTAATTTGTTTTAGAAATAATTTTATTTCATTGTTACTTTACACAAGCGTGGAAGAGTAGTTGTATCTGATACTAATTATTCTTTTATGTAAATAGTCAAGGTAAAAGGAAGTTAGAACTATCAGAACTTCGAGAGAGATAGAGAGAGCCACAGAGGAGAAATCCTTACTACTAAAGAAGGTGGGATAACATTAATATAATTACATATAGCCTTCTTTTTGTCTTTTTATTCCTATAATTGATCAAAAGTGAATTTTTTTAATTTCTAGTTTTCTAGATTCGAGATATAAATGATGATGAAATTATAAATATGTATATTCATAAAGATAATGTTTTATCATATAATGACACACAAAAAAGGTATATCATTTCAGTTCCTCTCCTTACCAACTTTTTGATAATATGGTGTGATCTCTAAATTGTTAAAGGAGCTAGAACAAAGATCTCGACTTAGGGACGATAAAAATCGAGAATGGTTTAGTGATTTTTCAAATTTTTACTTTGAAATTTAATCCTTTTCCTTTTTTACATTTGACTAATAACTGTGGTTTTTTATAACTAAAATCATAAATTACTTTAAAGTTGTATTGTGCTACCAAATTTAAAGATATAATTAAATATTGATTTAAACTAAATATTTTAAGATTGTTTAGGACTGAATTGTGATTCAGTTAAATGTTTGGAGATAAAAATATGCATCTAATGCTTAAAGTCAAACAAAAATAAAACAAAAAAAAAGAAGAGTCTATATCTGTACATGCTGTAGGCACATGAATCGAAAAGCTAAAACTCTCCATACAGAAAAATCTGACATAATCATAAATCACAAATATATACTAAATATATTTGTGCTTCCAAGTTCAACAGTCTTCAACTTCCTGATCTAACCCCCTGTTTGTTTCCTCTTGGTTAAATCTAAAGTAGTTGACATTTACCAAGTTTATTACCATGTTTATATGATAATTAAGGAATATTTCATACCCTGTCCAAGAGAACAAGTTTTGTTTTAGATCCACAAGTCACCTCTACTGTACTTATTTGTGATCACAAGTCTTTAATTGTCTTTAATTTCTTGAGACTATATTGTCACAAAGGTCTACTTTGGACTCGAACTTTTACCACAAGTCGCGCTCACCTTCGTGCGACAATCCCGCTTCGGTCCACTTATGCAAGATTCAGCCTTCTCACATGAATGTCACCGAGCAATTCCGTTAACTATTGAACACCTCACGTGCAAACAAGTATTTAAAGTGTTTCTTTCATAAAGAACTTCTTACTCAAAGCCCTTACATTAAGAACCCCCCAAAAGCTCTCAACTCTCAAAGCTCTCTCCTCTTAGTGATTCCTCAAAATGAGTGAATGACTCAATGATTGAATATCTATAACTCTTAGCTCTAATGAGCTATTTATAGGTTCCTCTTGCTTGGAAAGCAAGTTCAAGATCTTTAAGGATCTTCACAATCCTAGTTGATTATCTTCACAATCCTAGTTGATCCTATCAGCTAAAGATTACATTGTATTATAACGACCAATGGGAAGACATCCCCTTTCCCTTAGGACTTTTCTAATTAGCTACATTACATCAAAATCTAATCAAGTAAAGATTACATACCAACTTGGAAGATTGCATCCATATCCTTAAAGATCTCTGCTATCTTCAGATGATTCTCCCACATGATCTTTATCTCTTAGATTTAATGAATCTCCAATGTGATCTTCAAGTTGATCTCTCCACGTTAACATGTGTCACATCACCTACAGTTGCCACGTCACTGCTGATATGTTTTTCAAGTCACCAAGGTCTATCCACACATAGGTCCATCAATGCACGTCCATGGACAAGTCCATCTTACATGATCAAGCTCACTCATGATGCATTCTCATCGCTGCATGACTAGGTACAAGTCATAATCTGAGTTAGTATAAAACCTTGCATGTTTTACATACCTTTGATCTGCCTTGCCGAAGTCAAGTGCTTATGAGCCTTTTCTCGCTCGCATGTCTTCGCACACTCTTGGGTCTCGTATGACTTAGTTCGCCAACTCCGCACGACCTCTCATCTGAACCTCACGTCTCCTTGAAGATTTCGGCTAATGCGTGCCCATGCGTATCAAATGTCGCCTACTCTTGAGATCTTTGACTATACTTCCTGCATTCCTTACCTATTTCGCAAGTTCCTCGAGTTTTGCTTATCAACTAACAAGACTTCACCTTGTTCTCTCGTCAACATGCCTTTCTCGTGTCGACCTGTGTGCTAAGCATTGGCTAAGGCTCGCCAACACTCATACGATCCCGCAATCTGAACTTAGGGGTCTAACATATATCCTCTAATACATATATAAGAGATAGATAGGCATGAGGAAATAGAATCAGAGGAGATGAACGAAACAAAGACAACGTGCCTAGTTCTGTCTTTGTTTCCAATCTTGTGTTTAATATAAGGATAAATCGTGTTTCCAATCTTGTGTTTAATATAAGGATAAATCGAGTCTCGTAGCTTCTTCATCTGGATAACAATCTAGGTAAATTCCTTAATGTAAGAAATTTGTTAGAAAAAAAAGCCCCCTGAGCAAAGCTAAAATGAACTCGATTCCTATTATTTAAATCGACTAATACTCGATATCAATGTTTCAATATATTTGAACAAGCCAGTAGATACCGTGCCCATAACGGTCATTTCATTTGCTCTTATTATATTATACTTAATTAATTAATAATTAATACTTAATAATAACATGCAAAGTTGTGACTTAACATGCAAATAAAGTGAATAATTAATAAAATATAAGTTAAAGTGAAATTGGAGCTGTTAATTCCCAAAATTAATTCAAGATTATACATTTCTAACTTTTACTTGACTTTTTGGATAATTAATTTTTGCTTTCTATTTTTATTGATCTAGTTTAAATATTCAACTCATATTTTACCTCTTTTTACTTACAAAATTTTGTCCAAAGTTATATAATTTTAACTTTTCTCTCAAAATTTTAACTTTAAAAATAACCATTCATAACAAAACCTATACATATACATACTCTTTAATTTCAAAAATATCGGGGCAAATGGAATTGTCACCTTGCGGGATTTATAAGTAATGTCCACGTGTCATTTTCTTAGTTTTTTACATTTTTCTCTTTTTGAAACTAAAGGAATTTTTGTTTTATGCAATTAATGTTTGAGACTTAATTAATAATATTTTAATTATATAATAATATTTGAGACTTAATTAATAATATTATAATTATATATTATATATTAATCAAACATTTACTAGTTAATTAAGATTTATTATACACAAAATGAAAATGATTCAATAGAAATAATATCACAAATATATGTTAAAATTGGATAGAGAATTCAAATAATTAAATTAATATCTCAATAACTAGATGGATTGTTGGTTCCAAGCAACTTGGAAATGCCTTCTCCGTCCTCCGGAGGTGACACTGCAAGTTGGTTAACGATTTCAGCACTGAAATGCCCAAAAAGTCTTCGTCTTCTGGTTAACGTATATCAAAGTAAACTCAATAAGTAAAACTGAAAATGGAGCATATACACGCCATTTTAATATGCTTGTAGCTTGGTCAAAGCTAAACCATGAAAACGTATCTTCCTCAGGAGACATCATCAACTCATGTGTCGCCAGAAATGTTATATCGGCAAAGAGGGCAGGAGTTACTGTGGGAGAGCCAACAGGATATACAATCTGCATGGTACACGTGGCCACATGGGGAACGTTTCCCCAAATTTTCCGGCTGAAAAGTCTCCAAACAAACCGCACAAACATCACCGGAGGCGGGGACAGTGGGCATGTCGGCAACCGAGGAATTTGATGCTCCGACTTGGTAACCGAAGTTCGTCGGCAGACTTAGAGCCTCGTCAAGGTCAAAACTAGCGTCCGGGAGACAGCTCAAGGGGGCTTGGGTTTGTGAAGAAGCAGCCATAGCCATTCAGTGGAAAGAGCAGAGAAGTTTTAAGGAGAAAAAAGGATAAGAAAGACAGTGCAGCTTCTAGGAGTCGTAAGTGAAGCTTTTATACTATACAACCCGTAAAGGATAACAAGTTGAGCGATCTTAATGCTGACAGGACACACCATGTTGGTACAAATAAATACAAAAACATTAAAGAAAGAGTGAGCAAAGGAGCTTCATCTCTAAGTAGGCATTAAGTGCTGCACGTCAACGTTGTCGCTTCAACTGCAACTTGAGAACTTGCAGAAATCTTATTTTGAAAAACTTGAAGAGAATTGGATGGGGACGAATCTCTCTGATGGGCCCAAAGTCTAAGCAAGTTGAGTTAGTTTCCCAATCCAAGTCAAAATCTAAGCGCACATATAACAGACCGGCATAATCTGCCATAAATGTTGCGACCTAACAAAACCGAATCAGTTCTAAACTAATCTGGTCTACGCATCATTAAGCCAATCTTCTACTCTTCTTCCGAAATTGAATCACTTAAATAATAAAAAGAGAGATTCAAAATTTTAAATTTATCTATAATAAAAAAATAAATAATAAGAATATAAGTTTAAAATAATTTTTTATCTAAATAAAATTAAAGAAATCAATATCTAATACGTTAAAAATGAGATAATCATTTCAATTAAGATAGAATGGTGTATTTTCAATTTTATATAGACAAAAGGCTTAAGCTTCAAAAGAGATGAGATCAGATCTCCTGTTCTAAGTATGATGTTTTTATCATGTTTCATTAAATCTGATCTACATATTTATATGTTACATAAATGTATTGATAAGATTTAATGAAATAGGGTTGAATTCTCATAATTAGAATAGAAAATTTGATATGCCAAAAAAAGATACTTTGAAGTCGACCTTTTGTAGTTTATTACAAGTGTAAACAATAAAACAATATTGACAATTCATAGCCTGAGTAAAGGGTCAGCTGATTCTTAATTAAGTTCGTGGAAAACAAAATATCCTCTTTTTCCAAGTCCCCTTTGAAAAAGAGCTTGCGACAATAACCGCTAACGGTTTGGATATAACCCCGTGTTTGATAATAAATGCGAAATGCACAAGTCAACTTATAACTGAAATATAGTGTGAAATGCAAAAGTCAAAATATGTGAGAAAGCCCTAATTTGGACTTTAAAAAAAAAAGAAGATACAGTAATGGGAAGGCTCTTGAAGCCCAACGGAGGGCTGAATCTCCATTAACAGATCCAATTTTAAAGAGTATTACAGGTCCACAAGCCCCAATTTTTAGGGTTTGGATTTTGGGGTACCGCGTCGGCTTCATGTGATATGATACGAAAGCCGATCATGGTCTCTCTCAAATCATGACTTCCATGTGCCCCAAAACAACAATCATGTGATATCAGGAAATGAACTCCAGTCATGTAAGCCTTTATCACGCAAAAACCACCAAGTCAGGTGTTCATACTTTCCTTTTAGATCTGGAGTTCTTCAATCGATTATTTAATAAAAGAATATATAATAAGTTGTTACAAAAACACGAAGTTCAATTTTAAAGAAGTCGGGAGTTCTCATGTTTCCGCTGCAGGGGCAATTCTGTTAGAATTTCATATCTTACTGTAAGTTGGAATATAATAACACCAACACAACCTCACCTACTATGATGACCAAAACATGTTAATCCTTAAAATCGGAGCGATATTTGTGTATAACGAATAGGAAAAGATCGTCGAAATTGGAAAATCACTAAATTGACGAATTTGACACAAACCTAATTTAAACAACTCACTCACGGGGTTTTCGTAAGCATTAAAAAGCAAAAAGAAGTAGTTTTGTTCTTTAAAGTAATACCTACTGTTTGTGTTTAGCGTCAGTTTTGTCAACTATAATACACTTAATTTGTTCTCTCTTGATTCTAAGATCTGGCCAAAAACTCGATCGATCACTTCTTTCGATAAAATCAATATTGTGTTAACTGATGCCTATTACTTTAGAACACGCAAACCCCAAAGACGGGAAAACATGTGGCGTTAATTATTAAGTGCCGTAGTTTCTTTTCTTCGTTCAACAGAATATTAGATAGGAAGTAATCATAACATGCTGTGAATTTCTCAAGATCGCTGTCTTTAAGATAAGAACGACGATAGATCATTAAAGTAGGTTAGGTTAGCAATAAATTAAAACACATGTATAATGACAATTCTGCTTCTTTGAGCGTGAGGCTCAGTCGACCCAAAATTTGGTATTATCAGTTCTGATTCAACAGAACTTCTGGTTAACATTAGGATGAAAGGTTCCGTTCCGTCTTAGGTTTTCCCAACGCTGAAAGGAAGACATTTCCCATTTCCCCCTTACTTGACTTATCCAATACTTGTGGAGCAACAACCACTTTCTTTTGATCCCATCATGGCTTAGGCCGTGTGTGATACGTGTCCAGACGATGTTGACTTCTGTCTCACCCTGTTTGATTGATGTTATTTTAATTGACACGTATTAATCCCTCACTTTGGGTCCCACACAAAACTCCCCCAAAAAGTGTCATTGAATGGGCCCGTTTTATCTTTTCACGCATCACCATCCTTTCCAGATGCCGTACGGGTTGATCTGGCACGTGACAGCCGTTGGATCTTTCTTCTATCTAAACTTGTCTCATTCCTAAACGTGGCAATCCATCGGATCATCAAGTTATTGATATTCGTATATTTCAGAAAGTCCTTTACATAATTTAGCACTTTCCTATTTTAAAAAAATAAGTCAAAATTTACCTAATGGCTAGGTCCCACATCATCCACTTTGCCACGTATAGCACCGGAATCCACCCAACATGCATCAATAGATTCCTCAAACTGAGCAGAGACCCAGTTACTATCTATTTATATATCTGCATTTCAAGTGATGAGTTTAAATAAACTTGAACTTGTAAGGAATTAGAGGCTCATTAGGATCAAAAGCCTTCAGAGTTCTTTTTGAGCCATAAAACTTATTTATCACACACGGCAAGAGGTACTCGAGAGGGATTGCGGATTGCAGAGTTGGCATATGATTGCTCCGTGCAGGGAATCATATCAATGTCCAACGGCACTTCAGTGTCCTAAGGGTGGGCCGCAACGTCAACCGGCACGCGACACCGGATGAAAAACTGACACGTGGGAATTTAGCACGAATTGAAAGTTGGAAAGGAAGCGTGTGATATCGCCTCAATTTAACTTCCACGTGTCACTTTATCATCTGTCACTACCTTCTCTTTTATTCCCACTCTCTCTCTCTCCAATCGCTCCCTCTGTCTCTTCCCCTCTCTCTCTCCCTCTCTTTCTCTCACTCTGCATGGAATCTCCTGACGACGAGCAACTGGACCGAATCGACTCACTCCCAAACTCGGACGTCCTGTCCAGTGTTTCAAGCTTATCTTCATTACTTATAACCGAAGACTCTCCAAGCACCACAAGCTCCGGAGACATCCCCACCACGAGCGGGAGCTCCGGGGAGATCCCAGCGGCGGTGCTGGCGGAGGCCGTGATGGTAGTGCCGAGGGACGTGGAGACCTCCCCGACGGAGGAGTTGCTGTCCTCTGAGGCGGTTGCGGCGAGGAGTAGGTGCATAGGGAGAAACAATAGCAGTAAAAGATTATACTGGGGGTTCACGTCGGTGATAGGGAGACGAAGAGAGATGGAAGACGCGGTTGCAGTTATCCCTGGGTTTATGTCCCGGAGTTGCGATCATGTCGGTGGTTGTACCGCTCCTGGTTCTAGAGCTTCCCTTGAGATCTCCTCTGTTGATTTCTTCGGTGTCTACGATGGTCACGGTGGTTCTCAGGTATTATACGCTCCTCCACACTCTTGCCACTGCTGCTACTACTATTGCTCTACTACCACTACGATACTCACAAGTTCTGTAACAAGAAAACTTAATTCATTCGTCAAAAATTTTCTAAAACGGATTAAAATTGAATAGGACGGTGTGGGCGGCATTTTGTTTTCGTTTATAGATTAAAAAAATTAAAATATTATTTATATATATCAATATCAGAATAAAATATCAACTTTTAGGAGCTACCAGTTTTATATGGTAGTGTGGTCTGATCGGAAAGACACGCGTCTACTTTATAGTGGTCCACAGCTGGAGGGTTTATGGCTCGTTTTACACGTTGACACGTGTCTATCAAATCTGTGAAAACTTTTTACACGTTGACACGTGTCTATCAAGTCAGTGAAAACTTTTTCTGTTTTTTTCCTCTGAACAAGTGTTTTGCGTCACGGGGATTGGCTGTTGATGCTCACGACAGACGATCGTTCCTATTGTTTGTTAGGTACAGAATTATATATATTCTCTGTTTAATTTATTCGGTGGCGTTCTGTGAACCACGAGGATCTAGCTTAGCTAGCTAGGCGCTTCCTTCATTGTTGGAAGGGAAAGTAAATAAAAGTATTAGGTGGGACCAGCTATGTTGTCTGGTTGCCGAGCCACGTGGTGGTGGTTGGTTCCTTGGTCCCTCTCGTTATTCTTGGGTTGGAACTTAATGATTGTTTCTTCTTATGGTCGGAGCCACCTAACACTATGTCTTTAAACGTGGTTCTAGGCATGCCATCTGTCAACCTAAACCTAATATTTTATCAAAAATTACATGTTGACCTCGCTTTTCTTGACTCTCTCTCCTTTATTAGGTTGATCATTTCGATTCCTCCGGGCCTTTTTTTTTTTTTTGGTGTTTCCCCTATATGCCACCAGTTTATTTAGATCCCATTGTTCATTCCTTGGTGATTAAGGTTTTCACAATTCTTTTATACCCTCGTCAGCATTTATGGTCTACGTGACTGGACGTTCAGAGAGCTGAGTTAAATAGTGAGTAATGTATTGTTGTTCATTGTATTCGAAGTTGGAATGTCTTTTCTGTCGAAAGCTACAGTTAAATTTAAGTTTGGCAACTTCTATGGTACGATGAGGTTAAGCAAATAGTTATTGGATGTTAGTTCTTGATTGGTTTCCAAGTTAAGAACATTGGGAAGTCGTACTCTTTCGTTTTTATTGAAAATAAAGATATTTCTTCATTAATTAGGCTTTTGTTTTACCAATTGCCAAACTAAAGCAGCTAGCAAGACTCTTTTTACAGAAAAAAATGAAATATATATATATATATATGTATTACCAGAAACTGAAATTCTCATGGATGATGTAATAATGTGTTAATCAATCTTGTCAAAAACCATGTGTTCGTTTCTTTGTACGTTATGACACTTTACACTTAAAAACTTGAAAGTTAACATGTGACATCTGAGTATCGTTGAAGAAGAAGCCTTGTAACCTTCTCTTTCCATAGACATCTGACATCTGAGTATTGATGAAGAAGAAGCCTTGTAACCTCCTCTTTCCATCGACTAGGTCTAAAGATTTTATTTTAATAACTGTTTAACAGTGGAAAACCGGATCATTAGCCTTTTTCTTTTTCTTTTTCTTGAAAATTCATTGAATGTTTATACAACGCTCTTAAGCCATATCATGGAGTTACCTACTCGTTCATAAAAGTTTTTACATCTCTTCTAGTAGAGCTTGGTGATTGACATTGGATTTAGATTTGTAATGCCTGGAGAATCATTGACAAAGTAATATCTTCTATTACCATTGCGAAACGGTTGATCTTTACCTTAGGTGGCTGAATTTTGTAAAGAAAGAATGCATCAAGTTATAGCAGAAGAGTGGGATCGTGAAACAGCTGATCCTGGCTATGAATGGCAGAGAAGTTGGAAAGCTGCTCTTTCTTGCGGCTTCGAGAGGGCTGACGATGAGGTCTCTTCAAGGGCGGTTGCCCCAGAAATGATTGGGTCGACGGCAGTTGTTGTGGTTCTATCCAGTTGCCAAATTATTGCCTCCAACTGTGGAGACTCAAGAGCAATTCTTTGCCGGGGAGCTCAAACCATTCCTCTCACTGTTGACCAGAAGGTCATATTCGAATCCTCTCTTTCACTTCATATTCATTAACTAGTTTAATTGTATATTTCTGTGGCAATGATCTTGTTTCTGATGATTAAGGCTATTAGTCCAGGGATGAACTCTTGAAATGACAACACCAAATTCAATAATTTCCTTTTTGAGCTGAAGGATATATCCTTTTGAAAGCTTATTGAGTCCTGACCCCAAACAATGAGCTCTCTCTTTTAAGGTTAAGTAAAACGTTAGATTAACAAGATCAACTTATAACAACAGTTTATGCTTTCTTCTACAGCCGGATAGACCTGACGAGCTCATGAGAATTGAGGGAGGAGGAGGGAAAGTCATAAACTGGAATGGTGCTAGGGTACTCGGAGTTCTTTCCATGTCCAGAGCTATAGGTTTTCTTCTATATATCCGATTCTCATCTTCTTTTCAGCGATTTGAGAAGATTTTTCCTCCAAATACTTTTTGTTCCCTTTGAACTTTATGTTTTTGAGCTTTCAAAATCTTTAGGTTTAAAAACCTTTGAATATTTGCATGGTGGGAGTTTTCTTCAAAAGTTAGGAAAGGATTCGATTATTGTTGTTGAACTGCGTTTTTCATGCGGTTTTAGAAAGGGACTAGACGAATACTACGTGGCGTGAGTCTAAATTCCTCCATCATTGTCATTATCAGAATCTTTGACTAGCTTTATCATATATGTTAATTTACCGTATATATTTTAGGAATCTTAGTCGTTGAACTACTAAACCCTAAATCTGAGCCAGTGCTTTGTTGTTTAGCATAGTCATTTGAAGAGTGCATTTGTCTTTTTTAAAAGATTGAAGCAACTTACGTTACGCATCTTCACGCGAAGGGGCTTTGACAAGATGATCTCTAGCTTAAGCATACTGTATAAACATTTATAATTATGCCACAAAGATCTTTTTCTAACCTCGTATCATCGGCTTAAAGAATATTGGAAGGATGGGATTGATTCTTATCTCATCCTAATTACTTATTTTGTGGTTTAGGTGATCGGTACTTGAGACCATGGGTAATCCCCGTGCCGGAGGTCACTTTCACGACGAGGACTGACGATGATGAATGCATAATATTAGCAAGTGACGGTCTATGGGATGTTATGAAAACTGAAGAGGTTGGGGAGATGGCTCGCCGCATGCTAAGAAGGTGGCGGAGATCGCCAATTTCCGATGAGATATCGCCTGCGCAAGCTGTAGCTGATAACCTTAAAGAAATGGCATATGGCAGAAACAGTTCCGATAACATATCTATCGTTGTGGTTGATCTGAAATCCAGGAGAAGGCGACAGTTGAGACCATGATGAATATATATATATATATATCATGCAACTTGCATGACATTTTCAAGCAAACCGAGTCTCTCTTTCTACGCAAAGAGAGAGAGATGTGGAAGCCGGCCATTCATGGAGGATATTCTTAGCTATTTATGAATCCTCTCTTGTTTTCTACAATGACAGGACACGAAATGATCTCATGCGACTCAATAGGTATTAGCCCAAATTCAGCTCGTTATTCTTAATTGCTTTGTACAGAGCTCATTGCTACGCAAGCGCCTGCTGCTGCGAGGACACAGCCAATACAAGTTCTGATTGTCGCATAAAAGCTATATGCCTAGATTTATTCTTACTTTTGATTGGTTTTGTTCAATGAAGTGATGAGCACTTCAGATCTAGCTTTTCTTACGTGTTTAAAGATCGAACAAAACGTGCTTGCATTATTTTATTTATTTTTGGTATGCTGCTCCCAGTGATCTGTCAGACAAATAATCTAATTCATGAATTTGAAATGTCATTGCATATTCTCTTCCTATAGATTCGAAAAAGGGCCATATATGGTCACGAAAATTAAAAGTCAAAAAGATCAATCAGATATATTAACAAAACTGAAATCCTTTTTGCTTAATTTTACAGGGAATTATGGACAAAGGTTTCGTTCTTGAAAAGCTTTGACAACATGTTGGAAGGAATGGAGGAGGCAGAAAAGAAAGGGGTATTTGAAAAACTTTTACTTCTAGATACCGACTTCTTATCTCCGTCTTATAACAATCGATTACAAGACTTTTTTATAGGCTTAATATTAGCAATTAATCAAAATAAATGTACAAAATAGAATTTTAAATAGCAAAATTTATAGCAAAATAGCCTTTAATAAAATAGCTATAACTTTTTTAGAAAAACTCTAATAAACATGAAACTTAAGCTATTTAAAACTAGATTTAATAAGCTTTAAATTAATATTAGGTCACCAACAAAAATATCCATTTGCTTTTCCAAATTGTCCCTTATATTCAACAATTAAGACAAGTCACATTTAATTAGTTGAAAAACTCTCAACACCTCAAGAAACTTAACTTTTTCACAATTTCAGTCATCTCTTAACCTGCTGGATCAATCTGTCTTGAGGGGTTTTGTAAAAATATCAACTCTTTGATCAAGTATTTTAATGCATTTTACCTCAACCTCTTTGTCCATAATGCAATTCTCAAATCAAACGAAACCTTATATCTATATGCTTGCTCTGATCACAAATCACTGATTTTTTTGTAAAAGCAATGGGTGATTTATTGTCTATCATAATTTTAGTCACTTCTCTTTGAAAAAAGTGAAGTTCACCTAGCAATTTCCTTAGTTATATCTCATGACATGAACCAGCAATTATAGCAACATATTCTAATTCACATGTTGAAAGTGTTACAATTGATTATTTCTTTGAACATCATGAAATTGCATTTTCTTCAAAGTTACTCTTTCGATCGTCAATATCACCAACATAATCACTATCACAACATACCTCGTTTTAGTATAAAAAATGTCATAATCAAGAGTACCTTTTAAACATCGAAGAATTCTCTTTGAGGCTTGCATGTGTTCTTCACGTGGATTCTCCATAAACTAACTTACTAGTCCCACGACAAATAATATATCAGGTCTAGTACATTGTCAAGTACATTGTTTTACTTCTACTCCCAGATAATATGATACAAGGACCATATCAGTCATCTTAAATCCTCATGTGCCTTCTTAAAATCTTTATATGCTTGTGAATTATTTCCATAAGAATGAGATCATCCATATAACAAAATATCAAGTTTCTTTTTTTTAACATAAAATGCATATTCATGAAAGTATCTTGTAAAAACATTCTCATGAAGATATTTGTCAAGCTAACTATACCAAGCTCGTTGTGTTTGTTTAAGGACATACAACGCCTTCTTCAATTTTAACATCCTATCCTAATAACCTTCAACCATAAATCCTTTCAATATTTCCATTTATACTTCTTCTTCAAAAGCATCATTTAGAAAGACTGATTTCACATCCATTTGATGAATTCTTCACTAGTTTTGGGCTGCAAGAGTGACCAATAACTATTTGTCTTTAAGCAAGCAACGAGAGCAAATACATTTTCATAATCCATACCATGCTTTTATTTATACCCTGTTAGGAACAAAGGAACAAAACATGAAAGAAATGATGAAAAAGAAAATATGATGTTTATTAAATGTAGATAAAAACCCACTTCGAGAAGGGCTAACTCTCCTAAAAACAATTGGAATTCAAAAAAACTGATATGCTAAAGGAAAATGCAGTACTATATCTATAAATAGCTAAAGCCTAAGAAGCAGTTATAACTGAATAGCTAAAATAAAGGATCATGAAGACCACTTAGCTCCCATCTTCCACGATTTGTGTCACTAACCCCACTCTTCCTTGACAGAACGGTCCTGTGGACTCAATAAGAATGAGAGTTAGTCTTGAGACTCTTTGTCACGTTTCCTATATTTTCTCCTTGAATAGACACGTAAGGGAGGACTTCCATCAATTCTTCCCTCTTGGAAATGCGATTTCTTCTCAAAGCAGAAATATGAAAATTGGTTAGAAACAAATCGTAATTTTCCCACGTTGCCTCTTCCAATGGGCGATTTTTTGATTCAACGAGTAACTCTAAAGTGGGAACGCCACCTGTAGAAACCCAGTGATGAGAAAGAACTTTGGCAGGTTCAAGAATAACTTTCTAATCATCAGTGGTAGGTAAATTAGTTAGAGATGACACAGGTACTTGGCCCCTTGCTGGTCGTAAAAGAGAAACATGAAATATTGGAGGAACCCTTGAAGTGGGAGGAAGTTCCAACTCGTACGCTACAGATGCGATATGACATAAAACTTTGTAAGGGATGAAATACCAAGGAGCAAGTTTCTCGCACCTTCGTTTGGCGAAAGATTTCTATCGGTATGGACGTACTCATAAGAAAATTGAGTTGCCCTTGTTGAAAAAGATCCCTTTGTTTGGTATCAACTTGAGTGTTCATGCGAGATTGAGCTTTTTGCTGGAGTTATGTAAATATAGTGCCTTGAAAAACAAGTGTATTTACTTATAACTTAATTTTCTTTCAGTTACTTTTTGTAATGAAAATATTTATTATTAATAAAACAAAAGAGTTTGGTTTTATATGTATGAGCATAATAAAACTAGTCATAAGGTACCAAGATTGTAATATACATATACATAGAGATGTATAGGAAACATGTATATTATTATAATCTAAAATAATTGATTCACAGTTGAATAATCAAGTTGGTCGCTTGATTATGATTTAGACTGTAGTATTGCGATTTATCTCCGTATAAGAAAAAGAGTTTACTTCAAGGGAATGATGGGTTTCATATCATGATAGTAGTTGACTATCGATAATGGCACTATTAAATGAATATGAAATCGCGTATGTTTCAAAAAATAAAGTAGGACGTTACTTTAATTTTAAAACATATACTTAAGCACTCGTTTATTATGGACCACAATCTTGATAAGTGATGAACTCATATGTGTTTCATTATAATTCTTAATATGATCGGAATGGATTTTTACTTAGTATCAATCTAGTGTCTGCATGTTGAAATTATTAATTGAAACATGTATCAGGGGACATTCACTCAAATAAAGAGTTTATAGTGATATCATCACATCTAGATATTGGCAAAATGGAAATTTTACTCTTTATTGTGCGAATGGCTATAATATGGTTCATATTAGAGTTTGCAAGTTGACATCCTATTTGAAACATGTGTTCTCATAATATTTAGTAATTTAAGAGTTCAACTAATTGCCTTTAGTGGCGTGACATTTAATTAATAAGCTATAATTAATTCTAATGAGATTAAATTAATTCCGGGCTTATTGGAACTTAAATTATATAAGTCCAATTAGATTTCATCTTTGACTTCTAGGAAGGTTATCAAGCAAATTAAGAAATACAAATATAGAATTTAAAGCCTATGATTGAATGTTGGGCTTACTTTAATGAGAAGCCCAAATGAACATTTAGAAATGGGTTAGACTTTAATTTAATTTGACTAATTAAATTAAATCAAAGTTATTAAAGATAAAAGGATGTGGATTTTCAGTTTTAATGGGTTGGGTTGCTACATTTAAGATGGTTTTTAACATGCTTTATCATCATTAAATGGAGTTATAATCTTATCTCTAGATGGTTTAATGGTTGTCTTTTAATGATATCATGTAACCATTTAGCATTCATTGGATTAAAGAAGAAAGGGGTGCATTTGATAGATTCTCTCCCTTCTTTCATCACAAAACCGAAAATGAGATGTATCATTTTAGGTTATTGGTCTTTTCATATAGCCATCTTAAAACA
>JANZXR010000008.1:3029462-3051130 GCA_027575705.1 Erythroxylum echinodendron | reverse complement strand
CAAGCTTAAGTTCAAGGAATTAAGGTGGGTGACTTTTTAATAATTAAGCATTAAGCTAACATTTTATTTGCTTTAAAGAATGCATTAAATGTTTCCTAAGACTTCAAATTTTTGTATTTGTTGCTTTCGTGATGAATTGAGTGTGTTATTATGCTTCTTTGGTACATATATGATTTTTTTGAAAAGATCTCCATGAACTTTTGCAAAGAGAAAAGAATGTACGAAAAAGTCTATGTTTTTCTGGAAAATGGCCGTTTTAGGCCGATATGTAAAAAACTCCAATGAACTTAAAACTTGTGCTATTTAAAATTAGACTTAATAAGCTTTAAATCCATATTCAGTTAACCTACAAAATGATCAGTTTGCCTTCTCAAAACATCCCTTACATTTACCACCGATGAAGACAAAAAGTCATATTTAATTAGTTGAAAACTCTCATCACAGCAGCAAACAGAAATGGGTGGAAGTAAGTAATTACGACCTTTTTCTGGGAGTCCGCCTGGTTGTAGGTTAGCCTTACATTCACCGTTGTTGAAGACGTCATGTTTAAGTAGTTGAAAAAATATCAACACAGTAGCAAACACGAATGGGTGGAAGCAAGTGAAGAATACCTTTTTCTGGGAATCCGCCAGGTCGTTGGTTAGCATTGAGCAGTGTCTATTTGCAGAATACGAAATTTTGACAAGCAAATTTGTTTTGAGAGTTTTATTTTAAAAAGAAACTATAAAAGTATGATTTTACGTGAAAAATGCATCAAAAATCTAATTAATTTCTTTAGAATTCATGAAAGCTAAAAGTTGAATGCATCAGCTCTCCAATTTAAATCCATTCATTATGTAGACAGATAGATTTATATTAATTTGTATTATTTATAAGGTAACTGAATTGATTGATTTTGCAGTATAGGTGCTGTGAGAATCAAGGCAAACGTTGAGGAGACGAGGGAGTTTCGCAAGGAAAATGACCGAGAAGTGTGGTTTATGTTTATAAAATAAAATTGAAATCTCAATTTCGTTGGAACTCTGATGAAGGGCCAACATCAGATGGAACTCGACCCTAATGAACGGCCAACATCAGGTGGAACTCTAAAGCTTTGACGCTTGGGTACTCATCAAATCAATCATTTCTTGGACCTTTTGTCTGGCAGATGATGAGACAAGCCATTATTTGTTTACCCTTATTTAAAGCAGAACTTATCTGATTTCGATTATTTGCTTGCCTCCTGGATACTTTTTTTAAGTTACACAAAGAACACAGAATCATGTGCTTACTCCTAAGAATCCCAAAGGGCAAAACTTTGTCTGTAACTCTTGATTTATTAATTAGAAGAGGTTCACGTATGTTTGATTTAGTGTTCGATAATGTATAAATAAGCGTCCAGTTAGTATGATTTAATTATTTTATTAATACAATTAGTTGATATATTATGATGTGATTACACATTTTATTTATGCTCTAACAACAAAAATATTATATAAACCCTAGTGTGAATAGAACAACCGAATTCCCTTTCATGATATTCAACTTTTGATCCGGGGAAGATCTCAAATAACATCCGTCATCTAAAGTTTCTGTGAACTCGCCAATCAATTGTTGTCAGCATCAACAAATGTTAGAATTTTTTTTTTAAATGAATAAATTCCATTAACCACAACAAAGCTATTCCAACATTACAACATTACTACATTTCTATGATACCGCAAGATCTAACATCTTTTAGCAAATCTAACAAAAATGACAGGATCATAACAGTGCCATCTGTTCTCTAATTAATTAGCAAGTTATTCTTGCTTCTTCACAAACGTATCCCAGGCTGCAGGAGTAGATTGATTCCCAGCATCAAACAACTTTTCTTCCAGAAAGAAAACCAAATACTTGTTTTAAATTTCCCCTAGATGGTCGAGCACTTGTCGCAAATTTACAGACAAATACAAGTCTCCGTCGCATCTCTATCTTGGTAATGTTTGTACCACCAAAGGATTTTCCATCATCAAAAGTACCTAGGGAAAAGAAGGGAAGAATTCAGAATAAAATTAGCAGATGTTAAATCTGCCCATGGTCATTATAGACAATCATGATCACCTACTACAATTTGACATTACTATCATAGGGAAAATGTCCACTCTAGGTCGTGTTTATTGCTTCAAATATTTTAAATTCTGATTGATCGACACGGCTATTATGCAAAGACAGAATATAGGATTAGATGTTTAACAAACTTCCGAAGTTGGGGATTTAAGGCAACTCCAACCAATTCTATGCTATATGAGTTACATTAAAAATGAAATCAATTGCGTGGTGTAGACCTAAAATCACTCTTTCCAACGCTTAAACATGCATGTAGTGTTGTTTTTTCTCCATTCTTCCCCCAAAGTCATTAGACGGGAAAATATAATATAGAAAGATAACGTATGGGACTCATACCTTCGGGATCAAATAACGAGGTCAAAATAGCTAAGCAAACACATATACTGATATCTTCCCCTGCAACCGAAAGTTAATGCAGCATATTATTAGCAGTCATACCAGTGCACAGGGCATGCAAAGAAGATGATTATTGCTCCAGGCAAAACTCGAACATAAGTACCAATTTCAAGTGTATACACTATATGACTAATTATACCACAACTAAAATAATTAAAAAAATATGTACAGCCATCTAAATTTATGGAATAATTCGCATATACGTGTCAACTACTTGGCTCCAAAGAAACCAAGAGAAATTCAATAAATATGGATGTTGATAAGAAAGGTTGCGTTTAACTGTACTCACCATTTTGGCAACAAACCAGAACTCTTTTCCCCTTTCTAAGATTCACCTTTGCAAAGTCTACTGCAGCAGGGAGACGGTTTAATAAGGAAAAGCGATCCATCTTTGAGCTCTGGGCAGGCAAAATGCAGTCCAACTCAACAAATGAAATGACAAAAAAGTTTCAAGTACAACGATAAAATCAAAAGACCAATTTCTTCTTACTTCATACGCACCACCATACTCAGATGTAAATATACTTGGTTATCCGCATGACAAACATATTCAGGTTGTTGATCACAGTTCAATATGCAATCAACATTTTGCACGTTTGCAGCTGCAACAGGGGAAAGCAACAGAAAAGTAAATGAGAAAGCTACTACTTAAGAAGCTATTACAATAAAGTTGAAGTTGCAAAGGTGATTTAACTTTTTGCAAAACTAGGCTGCTTGAAACTAGTGAAGAACAATCAGAGTGGCTCAAGTTTCCACAAGAAACTGTAGGACAACTAATTTTGAAAATCTTAGTTGAAGCTAATCAAAATCATCCAGGACAGGATACTTTGAGCTTGAAATTGATCAACTGAGAACGTGCATAAAAGTAACAACAAATCGATCAATAAACCTTGGAATTCAATGCCCAAATAACTAATGACTAAAATGATACACCTAGCCCTTGAGCCTAAAGTTGGCTTGTTACTTATTGCTTAAAAGCACCCTAAATGAAAATATCTCAACAAAACTCGTAAAGAGATAGATGAACAAACAATCTAAGTACTCATCATTCTAGTTCCGAGAAGAATACTAAGTATCGGCCAAATTATCGTATGACAAAACTAGTCAAGCTACATTACAGGCCCAAGTCTATGGAACAGTGAAGAAGCATCACTGATGTGGTTATGATTTTGGGTAAATAAATGAGCATACCACATTTTGTTGTGCCGACAGCAAGATTAGTAGAGCTTAGCCAGTATATAGAGCAATCTTCATGAGAAGACTTAAGACTAGTGTCATCATTAAGCGTGCTCAGAGAGAATGATCGATCTTTCTCTGAAAGATTAGCTGTCTGTTGTAACAACTTTCGAGGCTTGACAGCAATCTGAGGAGCAACCTGTCCTCTTTGAGCATGATATACTCTATCCTTCTCAACTATATCAGCTACCTTTTGGTTACACAAATCAGGCCCAGAACTAATGAGATCATAGGCATAATTCCAAAACAGACCAGGAGACAGACCCCTTGACCAACTTTCTTCGTCGTCTCCAGCTCCTGCTATGTAATTCCAACTAAATTCAGAGGTGGTCCTATGTTGATAGACATCAGTTGATGAAGATGCTGAAACAAGTATAACAGGAGTAAAATCCCAGGAATCATGATCAGGAACTTCATTCAACCAGATGACAGTCTTTTGTGATATCCACAGAGGTCGTAATGGCTTTCTCAGGCATGAAGCAATAGATGCAATATCAGCTCCACTGGATTCCAACTGTTTAGTCCACTCCTCCATGCGCTCATCAATAGATGCTTTCTCTGTTTCAGGAACCCAAAGAGGCAGATGCAAGGAACAATCCCAAAATTGAGATGCTGGTCTTTTATCTTTAACATGATCAGCACTCAAGCCCTGCTGTAAGCAAGCAAAAGATGAATGGAAAGGCATGTGTATGCTTGTATTACAGAAGTGATATGAACACGTTACATCAAAACTTATGATCTTTATAATAATGTTGGTTTCCTGGCACTGGTCTAACAACAAGCCCAGAAGAGCAACGGATTTACAAAAACAAACATCGAAAAACACTCACCCCTTCAGAATCGAGCACTTTCCTCTTATGGTTAAAAATGGCTCGATTCAAAACGCAAGTCCAAATGGGTATAGTCTTAGAAAAACTGTCCGGAAACCGCTTCCCTCTTCTAGTCGAATCAACGATAATACACCCTCCTTTCTCTCCTACCCGTACATCAATCAAACACGTGTAAAAAACAAGGGCAAACACTTGCCTTTCAAAAAAGAAGAAAAGGCTCATGCATTAAGTACCAGCTAATAAGGCGACATGGAGATTGAGGCGAGAGATGTTAAAGGACCAATTGTTGGTGTGACCATCGGTGGACTTGAAGTAACAAGTAGAGTGGAAATTGGGCGAGTACCAGAGACCACAACGGAGATTGGCGAGAAGAGGGAGGTCGGGCCATAGCTGGGAGATTTCTCCAACGAAAATGGAGTCGTCGTAAACGGATCTTAGGGCATTATATAGAGAGTTGTCTCTGCGTTTTATGGTTCTCGCTGCTCTGTATATGCTCAGCTTCCCATCCGATTCCATGAGCTTCGCAATCTCTAGTTCTTTTGTCTAGGGTTTTAGCAAAATGCAGCGATAAAATAGGCAAAGAATTTTACACAAAAATAAATAGAAATTTGTACGAAAATGACAATAATAACGTCTATTAAATTTTATACTTGTATTTACATTTAAGTAAGCTCCATGTAAATCCGTAAATAAAATTAAATAGCATAAAATTATAATATACTTACAAAAACATAAGATATGCATAAATAAATATATAATATAATAATACAACACATATTAAACATGATAAGATAATAATAAAAAATAAATAATTAAATAAATATACATATTATAAAAGAGGTGAGTGCAAGAATAAATCAAATCAAATATTAAAAATAACTAAATTGCGTAAAAAATTGCTTGAGCTAAATAACTATGAAGAAAGTACTATATAATCAAAATATTAAAGTTAATTATAAAATAAAAGACTCAAAGGAAGATGTTTAAAAGATTTAAAAAAATAAGAAAGACCTTTCTATTTGAGGAATTTTATCTATATTCTACTAGCTCAAAGTATTTTTATTATGACTTATCTTTACGAACAAATTTTAACTTAGTTATATCATTCTTGATTACTTCTTCTCAACTCTTTTTAGGCCTTTCTTTTTTCTTCTTACAGTTTTTAAATATTATTTTTGTACATCTTTTCATTAGAGCGTTAATGTATCTTCTTTTAGTATATCTGAACCACTTTAATTTTATCTCTCTTAATTTTTATTAATATTAACCACCTTTAATTTATCGTTTACTAATCATTTTTTACCTTATCCCTTCCAATAAGACTACACATTTAACGAAGCATCTTCATCTATGCCGCTATGTAGTTGTTTGATGGGCCAACACGCTATCATGTCTACCATGGTCGACCTAATCGCTAAACAATATAATTAACCTTTGAGCTTGAATGGTATTTTCTTATTACATAAAACTCCTTATACACTTCTTTTTTAAGCTATTTTGATATGATACGGTGGGCTATATTTTCATCAATTTCTTTATTACTTTAGATAATAGATCATACGTACTTAATACACTTTTTTTATAGAATAATTTCTATACTAATTTTTACTTTCACATTAGAAGTCACCTTATGTCCCAAAAAGTTATATTATAAATATTAAGTCCTAATTTTGTTTAATTTAAAACTTTTTGACCTTAACGTATCCTTTCAAAATTCTAACTTAACATTGATATTTTCTTTTGTCTTATCCACTCAGAAAATATCGTTAGCAAACAACACATATCAAAATTTGCACAATCATTTCAAAAGAAATATTTTATATAATACTTAATAGATATTTATTAAATATTTTATATTTAACCTAAATTCATATTAATATATTCTATACATATACCTACACAAAATTGTAGAACATGGAATATGTAATAGGAGATAAAAATCAAAATGTTACAAAAGTTTAGAAAGATAAATATATCATTGCATTTATCATATAAAACTTAAATGTAAATATGAATTGACATTTATTACATTTATAGTTAAACCAAAAAGAAATGAAACAATAATATAGTAAGATGAAAGAGAATTTACAAGAAACTTATAATAAAATATTAAAATAAAAAAAAAATATTTATTTTTAATATCATTGTTAAAAATAATCTTGTTAAAATAATTATTATATTTTGAATAAGATATAAAAATGATATTCAAATTAATAATATAAATTTATTAACATTTTTATAAATATTAAAATGCAAATTATATTCCTAATATTTAAAAATGTTTTTAAAACTATATTAATATCTAATAAATCCTAAACTTTAAGATTTTATTAGTACCATTTTAAAATATTTGAAGGTAATATAATATATAACATTGGGAACTCATTTAGAGGTATTTTAGGTGCTAATTGTTATATGAAGTAAAGATAAGTTATTAGGTTGTTGACTTGTTGTGATAAGTTAACTTTATTTAAGTATTTTATTTAAGTCATCTTAATGGTATAACTCTATGGGCATAAAGTTTATTTACTGGTAATTGAATTTGATTTGAATTAATTAGTCTGTTTAAATTATAATTAAAATAACAAATTTTAATATCTAAAATATATTTTAATTGAATCATAATTGAATTCCAACTAAATTGTGAAGCAAGTGTTATCCATCTAACTTTTATCATCCTAGACATAGCAAAAAGTGGCTTCATTCCTTTCATCAAAATCAACATTGGAAACAGATAAAAGCAAACATATCATCAGCTTCAATTTTTATTCCATATAGGCTCTACATTCTATGTGTTTGTCTTTCTGGCATTTTTCGCTATGCCTCTAGAGACGGTTGATGCTGGGTTGAAGACCTTTCTTATCTTGAGCACATTCCAAGCAGTGTTCACACAATGCCCCGTAGTCGCTAGCACATCCCCTGTAGCCTCCCCTGCAGTTTCACCAAACCTGATGTGTGACGCAAACATTAGAAGAGGTCATTATGAAGACCATATAGTGATATAGACTTTGAGACTCCTAGTAGGTTAGAAAATTCACTGTAAGGAAATGTCTGAAGTAACGGAATTGTGCCGAGTTTCTTGGAGTTCCTGTAACTCTCTGTAACTAAGATGAAATGTACCCTTACTCTGTCCGAGTCTTCTCTCATTTGAAACTTGATTAAGAAAGCAGAACATAATGCTAACCACAAAGAGTGAGTCTCAATCATCACCTTTCGGTCACCATACTGGTTGTGGCACTACCGGTCGCTGATAGAGCTTGCTTTTCTGCAACTTCAGCTGCTTCCATGATCTTATCTGTAGATGGTAACGTCAAAGAATCTGTGACAATTATCTAGTAATGCATGATCTTTCTAGTGAGGGTTATAACTATTTTACTTACTGACAGCATCAAGTGAGGCCAGGAGCACCTCTCCTGGAGCTGTGGATAGAAAATTCTGTGCTGCTTGGGACTTCACAACGGGTGCCATTAGTGACTCAGTGGCACCACCAATTCCATCAAGCATGGCTTTGCTCACGTTCTCCGTCGTCCTGGATAAATTTTTTACCCTGTATAACAAAGAAAACAAAAGTAATACTCAATCTAAGAGGCCGATTTGAGATGCGAATTTAAGATACCTAAAATTGTCATTCTTCTTCAATTGGCCAACCTTTCTAAGGTTTTATTGATTCCTGTCTTCTTTGTTGCCCCTTCACTCTTGTCACTGGGTTTCTCGGCCGGAACACGAGCTAAAATCATGTCTCCTCCATTACGGATCTGCAATTTTTATCAACCTCAACAAGAAAAACTGTATAGACCGCAAATCAAACATTTATTTTCATACAAACAACTATGTTATTGATGGTTTTGGTCATCGTACCCAATAAGCTCTTCTCAATTTATGAGCTTGCAACTCTAATAATGATCAGCTTCATCAGAACTTTGCGAGTTATAATCTAAACAGGAAGACTCTAACCTTACTGCTATAAGCGTTGCTTATAATAAAGATGCCCTTGACAATTTGACCAGTTCCTCCAGCAATAGCCTTGGCTAGTATATTATTGTAATCCTCCATCCTCGGAGCAAACTGTTTCCAGTCAACATTTCTACTACCCGTAGTAGAAGCAGAAAAGCACGAATGTTCGCTCAAAAATGAATCAAGTGAGGGCAAGCCAGTAGTGCACTGCTCAGAAAAAGTCACTCCGAAGCTGAGAGGATCGCTGTCTTTGATGGGCAACGAAAACAAGTAGTGAAGAGAATCCAGTTTCACAACAGGCTCATCTTTAGTCAATGGCCACGAAAGATCATCGCCAACTTTTACTATAGTAGCAACCGGAACACCCTTATCCAGGACATGGATGAGCAAAAATTCTCCTTTGGCAAGTTCCAGAACTTCTCCTTGGTCCATCAGATGTACCGTGCATCCTGGAATCCGTAGTGTAACCTTGTGATTTGGAGTTTTGGCGACTAAGTTCTTTTGTTTTGATGAAACAGTGAGTTGGGAATTGCTATGCTTGGAAAAACCCATTTCTGCCACTCCTGCTTCTCTATCCCTTGAAGACAGAAGACCTCGTGATATAGCTGTAGATGGACATGAATACGGGAAGAAGAAAAGCGGATGTCCGACACAGAATTTGTGCTTCCATTGATTCTAATTTACAAAAGTAGATTCCCTATAAATGATTCTGCCAAGTTAAAAGGCTAAAGTGCTTTGCCATTCCTTTTTTTTTTTTTTTTTCCTCTCAAGAACTTGGTTCAAGTGGGAAGGGAATTTATTGCCTACTTATATCCTTAAGTTTCCAATTTTCCGGAAAGCCACGAGAAACAAGTTATGTATGAATGGCTTTTCATGCCACTTGGGAATCTAATTTTCTTAGTAGTTAGAAGATGAACCACTCTGCATTGCACATGGTAAAACGAGATGATCGGTGGATTAGGTGGATATCTCCAATTCACGGTTGGCTCAAACTGAATTGCAACGGGAGTCATGATACTTCTACATGTCTTTCTTGTGCAAGTGGCATATTAAGGAATGCAGAAATCGCTACATCGATGTCCCTTATGGGAGGCAGAAACTTAGGTGATCAAAACAGGCCTCTCTTTGGCTCTTTCAGCTAGAGTTTGCAAGTTACATCTATAATTGGACTCATGGGAAGTGATTCAAGCACTGAGGACTACAAAGATTACGGGCTCCTAGAGCAACATCATCTTAAGAGTGTCGACAATTAATGGGACATCTCAAGGATGTCATTGTAGAACATATTTTTTGGGAAGTCGATGTAGTAGTTGATAAACTCGCAGGACTGGGACGTAACTACCCACTTGGCATATTCGTACATCGTCTCCACCAAATTCCATTATTGACAGTATTCGTGTTAGTAACTCTGACTCTTTTATTTTCCGACCAGGCTATTAATGTTTGCCTGAGTTTTCTCTACTAAAAAAAAAAAAAAGCGAAGATGAACCACATTTCTTCAAGTAGAGGGGACAAATTATTTCCCAAAGAAGCTTCGGTACTCATAATGCTGAACATACTTCTGACTTGTACATTACAATAATACAATCCACTCGTGGATTAAAATTTCCTGTTTCCGTTTTTTGCTGCACTCCTCAGCATTCCTGTGGAGGCAGATGACGCTGGATTGATGGCCTTCCGTATCTTAAATATATTCCAGGCAGTGCACGCACAATGACCAGCAGTGGCAAACACATCCTCAACAGCCTCCCCTGCATTTTCTCCAAACCTGGTACAAAAGTTAACAAAGGAAAATTCAGGAACTACAGTTAATCCTACACAGTTTAGCAAATGAGTACGTTTAATTCTTTGTTACCTTTTACTGACCGCTTTGGTTGCAGCTTTTGATGTTGCAGTTAAAGCTTGTTTCTCTGCAACTTCAGCTGCATCCATAACCTTGTCTGCATATTAAAACGTAGTTATTCTCCTATGTTTTAAACACCTAAGTGTTTATATTTTCGGAAGTTAAATTACAAGTTTTGACTTCACTTACTAACAGCATCAAACGAAGCCAATAGGACTTCTCCTGGAACCATGGACAGGAATGCTTTTCCTGCTTGGGATTTCACCACAGGTGCCATTACTGAACCACTGGCAACCCCAACACCATTAAGCATGACTCTGCTCAGCTTTTCTGTCATTTTGGACAGCTTTCTCACACTGTTGTAACAGAGAAAAGGCAGCAATCAATCATTTTGAAATGTGAAAGGAGAAATTTTGGAGTGTTCCTATCATGTCTGGTGAAAATTGTTTCTATCTTGGGATACCGCTTTAAGCTTTTGTTGACTTTGCTCTTTTTCTTGGCCCCAGAGCTTCTGTTCCTGCTGATTTCTTCAGTTCTGGCTCCATTTTTCTCCTCTGCAGCACGAGCTGCAATCATATCCCCTCCCTTGTGGACCTGTTTTTCATTTCACTTTTAGAAATTACTGCACATATCAATGTCAAGCTTAGGATAATATATTTGTCATCGACACTCCATACTTACTACTGCATATATTAGTAAAAGTTCATTACAATCATGCTCTTTTTGATGTTGGGTGGGGTTGCTTCAGCCATTCACAACAGCCAGAAAACTTTTTACTTAAAGATGATTGCTGAGCAAATATATTGAGCTAATATCTCATGATTGCCACTCATTTTCCTGCCAATGTTTTAACTATAATTTCCAAGATTTGATAAAGTTAATATGTAATCTGCCCGCCGATCGTGTAATGCAGCTATGAATTCTTTTAGAAAAGACAAATTTTCAACCTTATAAAGCTGCTAATGACCATTGAACTACACCGTATATCCAGGCCTTTTAACAGTAAACACCTGAGGCATACCTGGTTGGTGTAAGCATTACTACATTTGAAGATGCCCTTGACAATGTGTCCAGTGCCTCCTGCAATAGCCCTGGCCAAAAAGTTATTATAATCTTCAATGCTAGGAGCGAACTCTTTCCAGTCAAGATCATTCCTTCTACGCCTAGTCGAAGCCGACCCAGAAAAGCATGAATGTTCAGAGAGAAAAGAATCCAGCAAAGCCAAACTGTTAGCAAACTGCTCTGAGAAGGTCACTCCATAGCTCAAAGGATCACCATCTTTCATGGGCAATGAGAACAAGTAGTGTAACGCATCAAGCTTTACAACTGGCTCATCCTTCGTTAAAGGCCACTGAAGGTCTTCACCAACTTTAACGATCGTAGCAAGCGAAACATTGTCTTCCAATATACGAACGAGTGTGAACTCTCCTTTTGCAAATTCTTGTGCTTCGCCACCTTCCACTAGATGAACTGAACATGCTGGGATTAGCAAAAGAACTTCTTGTCGGAGAAGTTTTGGTTCTGGGTATTCCTGTTGTGAAGATGGGAAAGTAGTTTCAGGAGGAGGTGAAGCGTTTCTCATTCTGGCGTTCGTTTTGGAACCTGTAGACCTGAAACAACCCATCTTGATCGTTGAAAAGTGCTGTTCTTGAGTGATGGTTTGGGAGACAAACTGGGTGTTGTGTGGAGGGAAAGACCAAAGATGAAAAGCGGATTGGTTGACAGGCAAACCTGCGCTGTAGCCTGATGCTTTCTTCACCTTTCTGATGACTTTATTCTATTCCTGATAGATAACATTTGCTACTGTAATGCATACCTTTCGGTGGAAGGTAAATAATATGGTCTTCTTTTTCTCAAAAAAGGAAAATAATATGGTCTTTGTCTCCCAATTAGATCACATGATTTGGAAACATACATTTAGCGCGTGTTTGTTTTTTTTAATTTTAGTAAAAAAAAAATTTTATTTGAATGTTTGGTTTCTATTTTTGATAAATATTAATTATTAATTATAATAATTTTATTGATAATTTGTTAATAAATATTATATATGATATTAAAATAAATTTAATTAATACAATACAGAACGAATTGCAGAAAATTACAAAATCATCCCTGGAGACATAACTCATGCAGGGTTGACCCCAGCAATCAAATTGATTAAATGTGGATGCATAAATTGATATTAAAAAAAAAAACCCTAAATCTCTACCCCAGGAGATGCCAATCATAAATTCCTATTTCCTAGTTGCCCATTGAGGCATTGAACGATAACATCCTGACCAGACAATGACCAACGTCATTTCTAGACGTCATATTTCTTAGGTTGTCTCCACTGAGCTACACTTAATGTCAGGTTGCCAAGGAACGTGTCTTTGGGAGGAGCTCCTTTCTTCCCCAAGTGTTTGCCTCCCAAGTCTGTGTAAATAGGACCCGTATCCTTTGTTCTCTCAATCTGCACGTCAAAATAAATGCTGGTGAGTAGGTCATCTAACGCAAAACAGCATTCATCTCGATCTGGATTCATGCCTTGCTGATCACAGAATGCCTATGGCTACACTAAAGGCTGAATTGGAAAGGAAGCTCTTCACAGAAAAAGAGTTCGCTAAAAATGAAGGGAACTCTTTTTCTTACTCTTCATGCGATATGGGGCTTCATATTCTATATAGAACAATAAGATAGAGAGGGGATCTACAAGTTCTGATACAGCTTTCTCTAAAATGATGGCTTTTATAAGGCAGCTTTTAAGTGGAGATGTATATTTGATATACAAATGTGTTCCTGCATGACAGGACATAAGGTCCAAACTGACATACCTTGCTTATCTTCCCATCCTTCAAGTAGTATCGGATGCCAGACCAATTGATGGACTGAGAAAAATGAGAACCGAAAGCGGATATGGGATATAAAAAGTTATCCACCAGCATCGCTACGAACACCTGCAAACATGGCAAAATTATATTTTTTGATAAAAGTGTAAGTCGTCGTCATCATAAACATGTACTCCAATTTCCCTTATTTCATTCCAAAATGGAAACGATTGCATCCAGATATTATACTTGCTCACAAGGAGCTTGACCCTTTCGAATGTAGAGTGGGAAAGCATTTGAACCAATTGCTTGTACTGAAGGCGAGCTCAAAAAATCTTAAAAGCCATCATCCAACATTAAACACTAGAAAGTAAATGTCAAAATATAGTGATCACAATGTCATAACAAATAACACATTATCTGGAAATGCAACAGGGTAGATGGACAATTCACAGGAATCAGGATGCTATAATATCTTGATACCAAAGATAAATCTTGCAAAAAAGTGCAACCACATAGTGTCATGAAAGAACTGATACTCACAAGGACCCAGTTATACGTTGCAAGAGACAATTGAGGTGCCTCAGGGGATAGCATGTTGCATAGTTCAACTTCTATCCTCGTCAAGTTCCACATGGACAGTAGTTCAATAAAGGTGCATATTGCTAGGCAGGTTACCAGTAACAAACCTGTGCATATAATTTGCTAAGCTCTATGAACAACAAAATCAAATTTAAACAACAGAAAAGGTTAACCAGAAAATTGCCATGCCCCTATACTAATAACATACAAATAGTTAACCGGTGATTGTCAACAATTATTTAGGTCTTAAAACACTACCACCAACATACTCAAAGTATTAGCACGTCTGCTCACTGGAAGTGTGAAGAAGAAAAGAATAATCCAAATTGCAATATTTTCTCTAATCAAAAGTCTTCCAAATATGATTACTGAAAAAACGATGGTTTTCCAGGTTAACCTGATATCCTTTCCTACTCATCAACGACAAGGTGAAGATTTAAAACTTTGTCTATAGCACCTGTACTCGAGGACAATACATGCCGCATGATGATATCCATAATAAAAAGCAATAATAGGTTCTTATTCTCATGTCTTCAAACGAAATATTGTAATAATGCTCCATCTGACCAACAAAAACAATGGTTCACCAATCATGGACTCACCATTAGAAACAAAAGTTGTTTCCCCTTGAGCATATCCCCAAATATATATACATAGCGCTGCTGTAACATGTATCATAGACATAAAATACGGCAACACAAAACCCCAAGATAAATAGCAGTGAGAGGAGAATAGTGCCTTATTCATCCACCAATTAACATTTGATATGTAGGATTCCAAAACAAATGTTTGCTTCCTCAAGTAATTCCAGTACCTAGAAAAGGAACAATTAAGTCATCTTGGGAATAAACTGTGGTGCATTTAAATCTAAACAAGTGACAATCACAAACCTTGAGAAATTAAGATCGCTGGCAAGGGGATGTGGGAAGACGGCAACAGGGGGTGATGTAATGAGTTTCTTGTGAGCCCCTGGGAAGAGATGGAAACTTCCAGCATCATCAGAAGTGATCGGTTATGACATGAAAACTTAAAATGCAAGACATAAAGCTGGAGGTAACTGTTGTTTCTAATAGAACTAGCTCCCAGACTATTTTAATTACCAGCTATAGCTGCAAGAGTCATATCATCAGAGTATCCTCCATCACGAAGTCCTGAGACCACACCATAGCGGTCATATCTAAAATCATCAGCATGCATCTGAAGAGAAATTATAACAATTAAGATGAATTTCTACCATGTGCAAAAAATCATAAGTATAGCCCTCAGTACTGACCATCATGCATCCTCCCCACAGAAAAAACGTTTTTCCACCAGTTGCAAAGCCCATCGAACAAGGCTGTTAATGGAAAATATCCACATGTTCATTTGTTAGGTCATATTACAGTACAAACCATAAAATAAAATGGGCAGCTTTGAACACCTAATGTTCATGAAATTATACTTATGATAAAGGAAAGTTACTGAGGAACCTTATCATGGTTTCTATACCATATGATATTCATAGATGCAGTAACTTCCTAAGCTCCCAGAAGGCAGATCAAGTGGGTATCCAGTTTGAATAAATATCTGCATACATTAGTCGAGATTTAAATCTAAAATCTGGCCAGTAATTTTGACCACTATATCAGCAAGTACTACACCAACAATAACAGCTACACCTCAGGATTTTTTTCCATCTCGGTAGTGAGGGCTCCAACTGATCCAGGATGCAGCCTAACATCGTCATCCAAAAATAATATATACTTGCTGTCCTTACACATCCACTCCGCCCCAACCTTGACAAGAACAAATCATCAACACATTAAATGCTAGCAAAGCAAGCTTCTGGATGGGACAATAAAGCATACATGTAACAAAAGTGTAAAAAAAGCCTTTATGCTTTGCAAATGTAGGTGCCCCAGGTTGTTGTTCCAGTCCTCATTAAAAAGGTGTGCATGAAGCTATGTGCATCCAACATCTAGTCTAAAAGAACTCTACAAGTAATTATCATATATCTGAGTCCTATACATGGAAGTAACCAAGAGTACTGTTCCACAAGAATTCCAAAAGGATAAGTCGAGAGATGGTTGAAATCCAAAGCAATGATCAACAGGTTATAGGCTGTTACATACCAACTGATTATGAATTTTCTGGCTACAAGTTGTTGACAAACCAGCAACAACAATTTTAGCATCAATTTCATCCTGAAGAGTAACAAATATCAGGAAGGCAGTTCAGACAAATCCTTTAAACACCAACATAAGTAAGATAATAGAAATGACAATGATTTGCTGATATTTAGCAAGTATATGATGACATTTATATTCAAGGGAAGTATTTCATCAAATCTACCTTAAAATCAGATAACAAGCGTGACACAGCATGATAAGCAGGGTCTTCTTCACTTTCCACCACAAAAAGGAACTCCAGTGGACCGCCATAGAGAGATGTAATCTGAATTCATATATGAATCCAAAACATAGTTGTAACAACAAAAGAAGAAATTCTTCTTACAACCAATAAAGGAAGTTCAAATATGAGAATCCAATACACCCATAGAAGGATGTTACATTTACATTCTTGAGAGAGGAAAACAAGACAAAAAAGAGATGAAAGTCTTAACAGATAATTCTCTGTTGACTTCTGCTAGTGGATTCGTAATTTCGTTGAAAGTACACTCCAGATAGGTAAACATGATCTTGAAGACAAAACAAAAGCATACCATGTGAGGGACTAGAGATCCAGGAAACAAATAAGAGTTATCAAAATCTCCCAACTATGGCTGGGGAAAATATTTAGATCAGGAACTTGAACAGAATATAGACAAACAGCACACTGATTTTCATCAGTTTTCTACTTTTCTTTGCCTCAAACAAGACAGAAATCTATTAACAACAAAACATGTTGAGAACAGCCTTGGGAAAACAGAAAGGAATTACCTGACTTCTCCAATTGCATAGGTTGTGTTCTCCGAATCCCTTTAAAGGCATAACTACAGACACTCCAGGCAGATGGACCTGGTGGGAGTGATCCAGTTCATGAATATCAGAACAAAGAAATGCAAAACTGTTGCCAGCTTTCATGTTATGCTTCATCCGCTTGATCTCTCTATTCCTATTCAAAAGAAAAATCAAATTGGTTGTCAGTCTCAAAGCAGCCAATTCTAGCAAAATTAGCCCAGTACAGGAAAAGATACATTGACCACGTCTCATTACCTAACAAAGGCAGCAAATGCCCACCCGATAGCAAGACATAAGCAGATTATACATCCCTGCAGCAAAACCAGAAAACTTCAATTTCCCTTCCAAAGCCTCAAAAAATTGGAGAAAAATCAACAAACAAAAAGCATGCAACAGGTGAAATCTAAACAGACTGCTATTGAAAACAAATGTTCAGATGACAAGAATCCCTTGGAGGAACTAATGATTCATAGAAACCAGCATTGGCTAACACGAAGAAGTTTAGGGCCCAGTAAATTTGCATCACTGGTTTTCCTACATAACTCATTGCATGATCGTTACCAAAAAGAGAGAAGCGGATAGAACCTTAGATAACTTTTTTCAGGAAAATAATCCAATTGTGCAAAAACTTCTATAAAATCTTTTATCATTGTGCCACTTGATTCTATCTAGAACTAAGGTGTAGATAGTACCGTTGGATGCCTAACATTGTCGAGAAAATCAGAAGTTAAAATGTCTGAGGGGGAAAGCATATTCAAATTGAACGTGTCATGGCTACACTTACTAAAAGTGTTATATTTGCATAGGTTAAAGGCAGCATATACATAAGGTCGAAAACTAGATGAACTAAACGAGCTACTATGATCTCAATAAATCCATATAAGAATTGCATCAAATAACTATGTTTTAAATGTCATCCACAGCCTGGTCATCAATGGGAGGTAAAAGGCCGTAGGTTATTTAGCTAATCATTTCAAGCAGAAGAAACAAAATAGAGAAGTTAATAAATTATCTCTTTGCCACACGTCTTAACCTCGTCACTGTAAAAGGGTAAACAAAACATGTAAAGGGACTTTTCAGAGCCAAGGTTTCCATTAGGTCAAATTTCCTCATCCTTTTTATTTTTTTGAAAAACAAATTTCCTCATCCTTCACCAAGTAGTTGCTTTGCAAATTAAAATTTTCTGACCATTAGGTTGCACTAAAGTGATTTCCAATGCAACAACTTGTGCAAAAAGAGTTCCAGCAAAAGTAGGATATAGAAAATAAACCTTCTGCAGAACTTTATTAAAGCAAAATCAGATTCCAGAAGTTCAACGAAACTGACGACTTAGGTAAGTGCAGTCCAATCGAATAAAATCAAATAAAAATTTTTGCAAATAGGTCCATAACGCCTTTCCTATTAAACTAGCGATCACGAAGTGAGTGCTTGCAGAAAGAAACAAAGAGCAAGCATAGAAGAGTTACCTAGCTAGAACTTGAGAACTTGAGAAGAGTTATCTAGTTATCTAGCATAGAAGAGTTATCTACCTGTTCAATAACTTCAATGCTCCAAAGTATATACACAGACTACCATTGCTTTAGTTCTTAAATTGAGTTCTTCTTTTCTCTATCAAGATTTGACAGTTCTATATAAACTAAGGATCCCATCAAGCAAAAACCTCCATTATAAACAATTATCTAATAATATATATAACCCAAACGAATAGCTTTTCTGTTTCCGACTGGACATCAATCATAATCCTCCAGCAACAATTAAAATTTTAACTATTAAAACAACTCAAAAACAGTCGAGAGAAAAAAAAGAATCAAGTTAAGCTGGTTCCAAAGCAATCGATCAAAATATAACAGTGGAAAGATACGGACTTGAATCCGTTAGCTTTCCATCGACAAACCTGGATCTGAACAAAAACGGCGATGGGACTACAAAAAGCTCTGCTAAAAAAGAATACGACGGAAACGAAGCCCATCGTATCCACCTCGCTTCCTTCCCGACGTTGTTAGTTTACTCCAGAAAACTTCAACTTCAGCCTCTACTTCTCTCGTAATACACTCTCAATCAATCAAAATCACAATGCGTTACACTGGGAGAAAGAGTCAAACCCGTTTCTTCCAAATCTACGTTTCGGGGAACATGGAAACAGAGAGGAACACAGAAGACGGAGTGAAGAGAGCTCAGAGAACGAGTCTTTGTAGGAGTGAAAACGTCTGTGCTGTACGGAGAGACCTCGTAATTATTATTTTTGGGTTTAAAATATTTCACATAATAAATAATATGTTTCTTTACTATTTTAATATTTTTAGTTTTTGTCACTTTTTTTATTTTGATTATATAAAGAAAAAGGGGAAAAAAAGAAAAAGCGGAAGAGATAGTTCTTGAGAGGGAGAGACCGTTGGTTAAGGGTGGTTAATGCTGCCATCCATTTTTCAGACACGTGCACTGTATATCGGCATATGTTCTGTGAGGTCAATTTAATTAGTTTTATATATTTTTTAATATATTTCTTCAAGTGAAAATTTTTTGGGCTTAAGATTTGCACAGACTTATTTTACCTTGTGCTTAATTTTATAAGTAGATGGTAGGATTCGAACTCACGACCACTTGGTCACAGAAGCTCTGATACCATATTAAGTGACCATTTCATCGCAATAACTTAAGTTGTTGTGTGAGGCCAATTTAATTAGTTTTATATATTCTCTAACACTTTGTCATATCTTATAATAATTTATTTATTAAAAATAAATAAGTTGAAACATTTTTAAGTTTGATTAATATTATTGAATAATTTTTTAGATTTTATCTTTATTTTTTATTTTGAGAATGACAAGAGTGTCATATTCCCAAAATTTTGAATAAATTGAAGCGGTTATAATTGTATAAACCAGGGAAGGAGACTTTCCGATATGTTGGAGACAGCAAGAACTTAGTGTCCACTTGATTTGATTTGAGAGCAGTTGGGAATTTGACAAAGTTAAGAATAAGTTAGAGGAACGGGACAGGAGCTGCTTAAGTGTCTAACGTTATTCATTGCAATAATGGATGGCTAATAAGCCAAAGATAGGATAGAGCTATGTGATGTCCTTCCCACCAATAACGAGAACGTAGGAACATCAGACCTTGCGAGACCAAAGTACAAGTTGCAATCATTGAGATATACTAGTACCCTAACTTTAACATTCATTTTTAAGAAGTGTTTGGTTCTCATCCAAAAGTTCGTATATAAGAGGAAAAGTTCGTATAACCCCCCTAAGGGCAACAAAAAGAAGTTTGTAGTAAAAGTAATGCTCTGTTTCTCCCATTATATTCCTTCAACCATAGTGTCACAGGCTACCTTGCCCCTATTTGCAAGCCTTAACTTCATAACTCTATTATTAATTACATTGTCTCCCAATGTTTAGGCTAAGATGGTGTCAATAAAATTGTAAGTGGTACCTATGACTAACAGAATATGTAACTTTCTTTTGATAACCAATGACTCTAAAAGTTTGATAATATGATATTCCTAGTATGGATTGGACTGAAATTTGAGCCAATTCTTAAGTGTACTCAGCTTATTTTTCAGCTTCCATCTCTTCTTCCTTATCTTCCAGTTCAAGGTGATATAAATGAGACCTCATTCCCTTACAGTTGTGACCAGGCTCATAGTTCTTATCACAGAAGTAACACAACCACTTTGATTTTCTTTCTTCAAATTTAGCTGACGTCAAGGTGCTCCTATTTTGATTTAGTTTTATGTTTTGGGTTATTGGTTTAGCGTCTTTGATTTTTGTTGGTGTTTGTGGATTTTCATTTTAGGATTTTTCCACAGTATTTTAATTAGGTGTAGGTAAAGGGGACATTTGTAGGAGAACTTGATTTTTTTTAGCCTTGAGGTTGCTCTCATGTGTTTTAGCTAAAATATAGGCTTGTTGTAGTGTTTGAAGATTACACAGCCTTACTAGACACCTGACATCATACTCTAGCCCTGTAATAACGCAATTCAATGCGGGATCAGATTTTCTGTACTAATTATGGTATTTCTATCATATTCTATTAAATTTCATTCACACATTTACATGGATCCTACATAAATGTATGGATGAAATTTAATAGAATAAGGTTGGATCATAATAAGTAGAACAGAAGATTTGATGAGACCTAATGCATACCTAAGGGATGGTTACAACTTACTTATAATCATGTCAAATGCAATCCTGTACTCCTTAATTTATCTGTTTACCTCAATTTTATCAACTCTGACACGAGGTCATCACAAAGTTCTTCGAATCTCCCCTTGAGATCTTTGAGATCAGATATTCTATTATAATTAACCAGTTCCAACTCTGTTCCATTAAATTTTATCTACGCATTTATGTGGAGTCCACACAAATGTATAAATTTGATTAAGCGGAAAAAGGTTGGAACACCTAAGTGGAACAAGGTGCTCCAACCCGAGATCCTTTACATGTTCTCCTTGGGAATTTTAAACGGAACAAAATCTTCTATTTCGAGATACCCTATTCTCTCTGTTCTTGTGAAATATTATCTATCCAATTTTGTTCCCTTTCTTACAATAGACTAATGAGATAGATTGTAGAACGGGGGGAACAGATCTTCGAGAACAGAAGATCTGTTCCCATTTTAAACATGGTAATGTTTGGCAAATAACTGTTAGTTCATTCTATCAACTGTTGGTTAGCTAATAGTTGATTGTATTAGTTAATTTAATTAGTAGATAATATTAACTATTTATTAAAAATATTTGGTAAAATTAGCTGTTTAATATTAATTGTTAATGTGTGAAATGACATATGAGGGCATAATTTAAAAAATATATATGTGATCATAAATATTATATTTCTTAATATTTTGTTGAATATTTTTATTAGAATTTACAATTTAGATGTTTAATTTTATAAAAATTAAGTTTATAACTTTAATAATAATAATAATAATATTAATAATAATATTAATAATAATAATAATAATATTAATACTCCAATGTTAAATTCTC
>JANZXR010000008.1:2996059-3025395 GCA_027575705.1 Erythroxylum echinodendron | reverse complement strand
GAAGTAATATTCAGGCCTGGATTTCACCAGGAGGGGGAGCTTGCTCCAGTTGTCTCTCTTTTCACATATCAATAATACAATCTCTAAAGCATCACCTATCACTTCTGCTGGATATTTTATGAAATATATGCATTTATGTTGCACGCATCTTGTCATTTTCATCCGTTTTTTCCGGTTTCATTTTATTTATTCCAAATTTCCTTGTGAAGCTGTTAGTCTAACCATAGTTTTTGACAATTATTTTTCATGCTGCTGTAAATTTAGTTTTGCAGAAACAGTTGCACTTCCATTTTTCATCTTGAACAGCGATATGTTAGTGTTGTAGTAATCTAAAGTCCAATAAGCATGTCACTGTAATGTTATCAGAATCTACTGACTGTAATGTTATCAGAATCTACTGATTCTTAGTAAATGCTTATTCTCACAACTGCGATAGTTGCTTGAGCAATCATGGTCTCGTGAGCAATCTGATGAAGTTTCATAGATATTCACTCCATTGTGCATAGGCAAAGTGAAGGCATGCTTATGTATTGTCTTTGATGTATCAAGTTATTCCATATGGGAAAATGTATATTCATAACAAATATTGCCTGTGCACTCTCTCTTTCTTTCTCTCTTGTGTTTCTGCAGTCCCTTTCTTACTAGTGAAAATGAAAATATCCTTGACAACATGTAAGCTTTCAGCAGTCGAGCATTCCTCCATTGTTTAATACTGTGGAACAATTACTTCGTTTGCGGGGAGGAAAATGCAAGTTCATACTAGCCTATGTATCCAGAGCTAAAATGTAAGTAACTTAGTGGCTCATATTGGTGTCCCCAACTTTGCTAGCCCTTTCCTATTTTATGTAGTCTGTACTCTATAGACTTCTATATTCTGGATTGAATTATTTTGATAAAAGAGTAAATAGTGAGAAACTTGAACTGGGGAGGTAAAGCAATGAATTATATCTATTGCATTTGAAACTTAGTATGTTTACTCCGAATATTTCCTTAGAAAAAGTGTTTTTTAGCTTTATTCCTTTTTGGGAAAATTTGTTCAATTTTCTGTCATGGCATTTGTTCTGTTACAGCTTTCCTTGTCAATCATATCCGTCATCTTCTCCTTTTCCATTTCCATGATAGCTGTTATGTATTTGCAGCATGGATTCACTGATTAGCCGAGAAGCTACTCAGAATAGGATGAGAATGAAGGAAGTTCTTGGGACCCGAGCTGTCGTTGGAAATCTTGAAGGAGTCATCTTTGAAGTTGCTCTTCAATGAAGCAATGATGAAGTGTGATTTCTTGGAAACCTTATGATGTCATGACAGTCAAAATGGAGGAAATCGTATGCTTTAGGAAGAACAATCAAGGAAAGGATTCCTTGGGAGTTACGTATGCTTTTTTGCTGTATGGATTATGCTATTTAGGTGAAACATGAGAACTACAGGATTTCATTTAGTTAACACATGGGTTTCTGTTGCCAAAAGTTTTGATACGCATAGCACAGATCAAGCTAGCTGGCCTTGAAATTCATCCACTGTTGGGTATTATATGAATTCTTGCTTGGAAGTTTTATACGGGTCACTAGGTTGAAGCTGATTCGGAGATGCCACTGGCCGTAGTTTACGTTGTTAATCACGCTTCAAAATGACCATCTACTACAATGAATACATGGAGAAGGTTGAATCTGATTAGAAGTTCTCGACAAACATTCCACTATGTTATCCATTAATGCTAAACTAGTAAAACTAGTTAAGTATAAAAATAATTCTGACAATATGGTCAACCATCAAGGACCTGTTTTCTTTTGATATCTGGCTCAGTTGATGTTCATTGCTTCTAAATTGCTAGAGGCTCTTTAATGCATCCTACCTAGATGGTTAACTTGCTTAAAGAGGAAGTATACTGCTTTAGAAACTGCAAAGTTAAGGCAACTCCCCCAGGATGCCTGGTGAGGCAGACTTCATCCTCATGCCTCTGCCTTATGTAGCAATGAGTAGGGATGAATATGATGCAGACTGCTTACGTATGCTTCTGTTTGGCTATATCCACGAGGACCAAACTTTTAGTCTAGCTGCTAGCCGTCCTGTGCTAAATTTAGGCATCAATCGTCATCAGCCGTCTAGCAGAGGGTGAAAACCGCACAACTAACACAAAAAGTGGTTACGGCTACTGAATAATGAGTAACTGCGTACAAGTATCTTAGCAAGAGCCTTTCCAGAATAAAAAGGAGTTTTCCTACGCCCCTTTTTCTTTAAAAAATGGCATTTCAATTGACTCACTCTTCTGTTCTATATGCCGTGTGTCAAGTGTCATCCATTGTTAGCCACATATTTCACAATAAATAAATGAAATCTGTGGCTCGTAACAAATGGCAGAGGATAGGCACAGGCCATATGGAACTGGTGATCTGTCCCGACTCACAGGAGTTACTCTGTAGACTGTAGTTTACAAAAGATACTGATATAGTAAGGTGAAACAGAGACAAAAGTACCATGATCCTCTTTCTTTTTCGGTGAACGAAACAATGTTGATGCAATCCTTCTACTGTCATCCTGTCAAAAACAATATAATAACATCACCACCAAATATGATCCCATCTGCAAAGTTTGATCACCATAATTGCCAAATAAGTTAACACGTTCCTCAGAAATTACCTGAACCCCAATCAAGATTTGCCTTTTCTTGGTTGGAATTATGAAAGGATGAACCTTCAATTCTATACGTCCATTGACAACGTAACAGGTTCTTGCTTCACATATCTTTCTCTTATTATTAGGGCAACCAGCGACAATATGGGAAAGGACAGATGCTTAATCAAGCACGTTGAATAGTCCTCTATTGCATTGGATAACTGGACTTTAAACCGATGTTTTAGAATTTGGATCAACAATCTCTACCTTTCTACAAATTTTAAGCGGCAACTAATTGCTATTCTCCAACATTCACTAACACATTAACGTTGTGTTTGGTTCCTGTCCCTGTCAGCGGGACAGTGGACAAAACATAAAAATCCTGTCTTCTTGCCTTGTTTAGTTACTGTCCCCGTGATTTTGTCCTCCGTCTCCGGTGGACAGGGACAAGCGTTTTTATCCCTCCGAAAATCGAAGGACAAGACGCCTGTCCCTGTCTCCAAAAAAACAAAGACAGGAGAGCCCTCTCACGTCTAACTCCCACGTCCAACCCTGTCCCGACCGTATCCTCGATGACGTCGGTGGCGCCTTTGGCATGGGAGCTGTCGGTGGATCAGCGTTTTACTTCATCAAAGGCGTCTACAACTCTCCCTCCGGCACACGGTTTGTCGGCGGCATGCAAGCCGTCCGCATGAACGCTCCTCGAGTCGGCGGAAGCTTCGCCGTTTGGGGAGGCCTTTTCTCGGCCTTCGATTGCTCGATGGTCTACCTTCGGCAGAAGGAGGACCCTTGGAATTCTATCATCGCTGGCGCCGCCACCGGCGGCTTCTTGTCTATGCGTCAAGGGTTTGCCGCGTCGTCGCGCGCCGCCGCATTCGGCGGAGTACTCCTGGCTTTGATTGAAGGTGCGGGAATCATGCTGAATAAGGTGATGAGTGCTCAACAAAGCATGCCGATCATGGTGGAAGAGCCGGTTCCGACTATGCCAGTGAACGAATCGCCATCGACGAGTGGATCAGAGTCTTCGGGTTCGTGGTTGGGTGGTTGGTTCGGTGGTGGAGGGAAGAAACAGGAATCAGCATCATCAAAGACGGAGATTTTGGAGAGTTTTGATGCGCCTCCTGTGCCTAACTTTGAGTACAAGTGAAAAATAGCTTAAATTTGTACTAATTTGTTCTTAGGAGGTAAAGAATATAGAAAGTAACATTCGTGAGTGTTAGTTAAAGCTCCAAACTTTTGTTAAAGTCACAAGTATGATCTTAAAGTTTTAGCCTTGGCTATTATAATCTTTATCAATTCATTCCTTTTTGTTGATGGATCAATTTGGTGATGTGAATGTAAACTAGTTTGTTGTTTAAGTCTACTTTTGAACTTTTTTAGAGACTAAGCCCTTGCTTCAAGATGCCTGATCTTCTTTTGTTTGTTCTACTTTTGAACTGTTTTAGAGACTAAACCCTTGCTTCAAGATGCCTGATCTTCTTTTGTTTGTTCCTTACTATGATTACTGGCTAGTCCCGTACTTGAATGGCAAATCACTCTTGCCGTTGTTGGTCGACAAAGGAGGCTGGAACCAACTTTGGAGTTCGAACAGTAGAATTGCCATTTTGTGAATGATGAGACGAACCAAACATGTTTATCTGAAAGCATTGTTTGGATGGTGTTTTGCTTATATTTCTTCGTATTCAAATTGTTAACTTGTGAGATGTACTTGTCTCTGTTTTCAGTGTTAGTTTGGGATGATCTCCTGACTCCAAAAGCCATCAAATTAACCTAAACGGCAATTCCCCTATCTGGCTTTGGCATGTCCGAAAATGAAAATGTCCTCAGGGGATAGGGTTGTAATAATCGACAAACAATGAATCAACTGATATCCCTTAACCCCATCCACTGGAGATAAATACAATAGAATATGCCACTGTCTGTTTCTCTCCTTCGTCGCTCCCCCTCTATTCACCGCAAACTCGGACTCAGCCTTTATATCCCTCTCCGTCGCTCCATGGCCTCCACCGCCGAACCCGTTAGCCCATCAAACACCCGGATCGGATGGATAGGAACTGGCGTGATGGGACGCTCCATGTGTGCCCACCTCATCAACGCCGGCTACACTCTCACCGTGTTCAACAGAACCCTCTCCAAAGCCCAGCCCCTCATCGACATGGGTGCTCGTTTAGCTGATTCTCCTCTCGCCGTCGCTTCCCAATCGGAAGTAGTCTTCTCTATCGTCGGCTTCCCGTCTGACGTCCGCCACGTCCTCCTCGATTCCTCCTCCGGCGCTCTATCCGGCCTCCGATCCGGCGGCGTCCTCGTCGACATGACCACCTCCGAGCCCTCCCTGGCGACCGAGATCTCCGCAGCCGCCTCCGCCAAGCGCTGTCACTCCGTTGACGCCCCAGTCTCCGGCGGCGACCGCGGTGCCAAGAACGGAACGCTCGCGATATTCGCTGGCGGAGACAAAGACGTCATCGATCGGCTGGGTCCGATCTTCGCCGTCATGGGAAAGGTGAACTACATGGGTGGTCCTGGAAAAGGGCAATTTGCGAAATTAGCGAATCAGATCACAATAGCTTCGACAATGGTGGGCTTAGTCGAAGGCATTATGTACGCGTACAAAGCTGGGCTTAACGTCGAGCTGTTCCTGGGCGCAATCTCTACGGGTGCGGCAGGTTCAAAGTCTTTGGATTTGTACGGAAGTAGGATTCTGAAGAGGGACTTCGAAGCTGGGTTTTATGTGAACCATTTTGTGAAGGATTTAGGGATTTGTTTGAAGGAGTGCCAAAGTATGGGGCTTGCGTTGCCTGGTTTGGCTTTGGCTCAACAGCTCTATCTGTCGCTTAAGGCTCATGGTGAAGGGGGTTTGGGCACTCAAGCACTCATTTTGGCTCTCGAGAGGCTTAATAATGTTTCTCTTGCAAATGCTGCTTCATCTGATCGTGATGTTTAGACTGGTAAATCGATGTGTTATGTACTTCGTTGTTTAGAGGTTATCATTGGCATTGCCAAAAGAGAATAAACATGGGGATTATTATTATTATTATTATATATATGGCTTTCTGGGTGTCACTTGTAGATCTGCCACTTAGAAAACTATCCTAGGCCAGGGATTGGAAGTAACAAAAGGAAATATAACAAGGAAATCCGTGAAAGATAAGAGTGGTTACTGTTCCTTGAACTCTCTTGATGCAAGTACATGGTAAATGGGCTGGAGATTTGCTGAGTAGCAACTGGCAACCAGCGTTGTGACCCAATTGTCTTGACCTTCTTGTTGATAACTTGGGAGGATTTCTGACTTTTAACTTGTCAACTCTAGTTGACCCTTTGAACACTATCTAATGAGGGCATCATGAATCTGAGGTATTGTTAGGGGGAGTGTGTGGATTTCATTTGCAGAATTCAAGTTTAGGATTTGAGCTTCAAGGAAATTGATATAATTTACTCCGTTGCCTCAATGAATAGTTCAAATCAACTGTTTGAGCACTGTCGAGCAAGACTTTTATTCTAAACCACTTTGCTCTGTTTCTGGGAAAAAACAAAATACGAGATTAAGAATCCAGGGGCCGTCCCTGGGCGAAAAACTGGCTTTCTTATCAGAGACATAATGGCTTTTTAATGTCTGTTTATCTACTACCCAATTGTCACATTCTTCAGCTCTCTAAACACATTGTCTAGCATGCAATCTCTTGGCTAACTTGATCTGAAGATAAACTCCTTGGTTCTGTTCGGTAGGTGAAGTTTTAAATCAATCCCATGACATTTTTGTCCTTGTGCCGGAATTAAAGTCTCTGGTTCACACCTCGTCTATGGGGAACTTTTATTCATCGCTACATGTGATTCAGTGACTTGAGATTTAGCAGCTGGAAATGTGCTGTTTTAAGTTTAAGGTCTTCTAGAATTTGGCAATTGGCATTTTTTAGTTTGTCCAGGATTTGTGAGGCAAGGACGATAGGTTGTTCTTACTGACCTGCGTGCCTGGTACACATTGCAATGTTGCAAAAAGTATTCAATGATCATTTAGTATTTCTAACAAGAACCCATCAAAACTAGCCTGATTGATTCTCTGGAGTGCCCTTGAAATTATTATTTATTCATCTAACAACCCAATGCTTGTCTGGACGAGGTAAGGTCAAGTCAAGTGAAGTGAGTTATAGTCTTCTAAATTAGTGTGAACGCTATGTTCCTTTGTCCTTTTACACAAGTAAGAGTGAAAAACCCTTGGAGATTCCAGGAAAAATATGAGCAAGTGAGCTTTTGGATTCCGGCCATTAACCTTTTTGCCCTTCTTTATGGCTGGGACCAACATTTATTTATTCAAAATTACATGTTCCCCAGCATAGATTTTGCAGATCTCGTGATAAAGTAGTAAGTTGGCGATGCATTAATCTTAGAAATTCTTTTAAAAAGTTATTCTTTTAGCCTGTAGTCTTTAGTGGATAAAAGTTTAATTCGTCTCTCAGGAATCACTTGTAACTAATCTTGACTGTAAACTTGCATTATCGATAATAAGTAATGTCTGTCTTTTTTTTTATTCTCATAGTGTGATGAACAGCAGCAATCATGAGTTCAACAAAAGAATTACAAATCTTCCATTGGAGATACAGCTTTTGATTAGATTAATTAGCACTTTAAGTATAGATATAAACATTCTAAGTAGTCCTTTTCATGTCACTGTAATTTTCTTCTTATCCAACCTGAGAGTTGTATGGTTCGATGGTTCTCAGTTCCCCACACATTAAAAATCAGGTAGTGCAGGAGTCGTAAAGACCATAAATTTTTTAGGCTTGTAGGCCTATGGCCACCACCACCAGAGATTCTAATTAGAAAAACAGGCATTGGTGGTTTTGTTCTCACTGATATAGACTGTCTTTTAAGTGCAAAACACGAAAAACCCTTCGAATTTGTCCTTTCAAAAGCGTGATTTTCACTTTTAGAGGTTGAATTTTCTACGTCTGTTGTGCACACTTGTCCGATTGTGCTTTTCATAATTTCTTCTCAGAACAGATGTGTGTTATGATATATTTTACGAGTTATGTTTAATGCTAGGGAACAACCACAAGAGTTAAAATTGGTCATATCGTTTAGTACATATAAAATTTTTAAAGATAAATTATTAATGTAATATCCTGGAACCTGTGAGTGGTGACTTAGATCAATTTATTCGTATGGAAGTGCTGATGCTGTTAAGTTATTACAAAACATTTGCTGAAAGAGTGAACACTATCGTTTTTTACCCTTCAAATGCAACCTTTGAATTAGCAGTAGAATGCAGGATTATATGTAAAAATATGAGTGAAGCTGGTATATCCTGCAGAATCTGAAGAGTTGGTACGCATAGGGTCGTTTATTTGCTGTGTTCTTTGATCAACTCGAACAAACCAAAGTGGTTGCCAGCTCTAAGTGAATGTTTACTCTTATCTGATTGGAGATGAAAGCTATTCCAGGGACATGGTTTAAATCCAAATCATGGTTTTGTTAATTGGCTTAGTATTATTCTTGATCGCTTATACATGAAAGATACTAGTCGTTATAGTAAATAGTGGAAGATGGGAGAATGAGTTAAGCTCAGAGAAAGCAGATTCTGCATAACTTCAAGGTTAGAGAACTAAATTAACCAATGAAATTCTTTTATCGTTTCCCTCTATTTAATTAATAAATTTAATAAAATCCTTATTAGCTTAATGTAAAATATTAAATTTGTCATTGAGTTTAAAACTTATTTATTCCTATTATAAATTTTAGCATCATGTGTTTCAGCATGTAAACCAGCTCTTTATATAAACCTAAGCACCCTTGCTTTCTTGGTAAGTCGCCTTTAATAACCTGCTCTAAACCAGAACAACCACGACAAACCTCTGAACATGAAAGGAAAGGACATGTTCAAAACCCCCGGGAGTTTTCCCTTGCTCCACTTTCTCATTTTCTTCATTATCCATGCTAGTTCCCAACTCTATGATCAAGAGCAAGTAACCTTACTGAAACTAAAGCAACACTGGCAAAATCCACCCTCTCTCAGCCACTGGACTTCTTCAAAATCAGCCCCTGATCATTGCACTTGGCCTGAAGTCAACTGCACCCATGGCTCTGTTACCGGACTTCTGCTTGGCGAAAAAAACATATCGGAAACTATCCCGCCATTTATCTGTGATCTCAAGAACCTTATTCATATTGATTTCAATAACAACAGCATTGGCGGAACGTTCCCTGTGGTTCTGTACAACCTGTCCAAACTTGAATACCTTGACCTTTCTGAAAACTACTTTGTTGGTGTCCTTCCTGATGATATAGATCGGATGTCTAAGCTCTCAGACCTTAACCTCGGTGGCAACAACTTTACTGGTGACATTCCAGCAGCTGTTGGAAGGTTAAAGAGGTTAAGATCTCTCTGGCTTCATTCTAATCAGTTTGATGGAACTTTCCCGCCAGAAATAAGTAATTTGTCCGGTCTTGAAAACCTAACTTTGGCCCATAATCAATTTAAGCCATCACAGCTGCTTTTCAACTTCACTCATCTGAAGAAGCTGAAGTTTTTGTGGATTTCCAATGCAAATTTGATTGGAGCCTTACCGGAAACTATCGGAGAAATGGCTGACTTGGAGCTCCTGGATTTATCGTCAAACTCTTTGACTGGGAATATCCCACGAAATTTATTCCTGTTGAAGAATCTCAGTGCTTTGTTTTTGTACAAAAACTATCTATCAGGGGGCATTCCTCAGATCGTTGAAGCCCTGAACTTGAAGGTAATTGATCTTTCTGAGAATAATTTGACTGGTCCGATTCCAGGTGATCTTGGTAAGCTTGAGAAACTGTCAGTATTGGCTTTGTTCTTCAATCAATTTTCTGGTGAAATTCCAGAAAGCCTTGGCCGTCTTCCAGCATTGGTTGATTTTAGCTTATTTAGCAACAACTTATCTGGTCCTATTCCGCTAGATATCGGGCTATATTCCAGGCTTCAAAGGTTCCAGGTCTCATCGAACAGGCTTACTGGCAACTTGCCTGAACATTTATGCAATGGAAGTAAGTTGTTGGGAGTAGTTGCTTTTGATAACAAGCTGAGTGGAGAATTGCCACAATCTCTGGGAAACTGCAACAGTTTGAGGATTGTTATGCTTCAAAATAATGCTTTTTCTGGTAATGTTCCTGCTGGTATGTGGAAAGCTTTGAATTTGTTAATCATTAAGCTAAACAGTAATATTTTCACTGGGGAGCTGCCTGATGAAGTGTCAAGGAATCTGTCACGATTCGAGATAAGCAACAACAGGTTTTCCGGGAAAATACCAAGTGCAGTGAGTTCTTGGAGGAATCTGGTGGTTTTTAATGCCAGTAATAACCTATTTGCTGGCACAATCCCTCAGGAATTAACCGCCCTTCCCCTTCTGACTACTCTTTTGCTTGATAGGAACCGACTCGGTGGATCCCTTCCACCAGATATAATTTCATGGTCAAAGTTGACATGTCTAAATCTCAGTGGCAATCGACTTTCTGGACAAATTCCAGCAGGAATTGGTAATCTACCGGTCCTTGTTGAACTCGACTTGTCAGATAACCAATTCTCGGGCCGAATTCCTCATGAAATTGGGCTTCTTAAGCTTACTACTCTCAATCTTTCTTCCAATCATCTCACAGGAGAAATCCCAAGTGAGTTTGAAAATGGTGCGTATGCCACTAGCTTCTCGAACAATCCTGGTCTTTGTGCAAGCAACTCACTGGTAAACCTTAACAGCTGCAATTACAGACCGCGAAAATCGAGTAATGTTTCAACTCGATTGCTAGCTCTAATCTTGAGTTCTGTGACGTCTGTTTTCCTGTTGGCTATATTGGTCTCATTCTTCATCATCAGTAATTGCAGAATGAGAAAGGACAAAATAGAATCAACCTGGACGCTGATTTCGTTCTACAAATTGAATTTTATTGAAACAGACATATTAATGGGATTGACAGACAACAATGTCATTGGAAGCGGTGGATCAGGAAAGGTGTACCGTGTTGCTGCAAATAACTCTGGCTCTGTTGTTGCTGTGAAGAGTATACGTAACAACAAGAAGTTAGACCAGACACTAGATAAAGAGTTCTTTGCAGAAATGGAGATACTAAGTACAATAAGGCATCTGAACATAGTAAAGTTGCTTTGTTGTATTTTTAATGACAACTCCAAACTTCTTGTCTACGAGTATCTGCAGAACCGCAGTCTGGACCGATGGCTGCATACGAAGAGGACAGCAACAACCGCTTCAGGTACAGTCCACCATGTTTTCTTGGATTGGCCAAAAAGGTTGCATATTGCAGTCGGAGCTGCTCAGGGTCTCAGCTATATGCATCATGACTTCCTACCTCCCATTGTTCATCGTGACATAAAATCAAGCAATATCCTACTTGACGCAGAGTTCAATGCGAAGATTGCTGATTTTGGTTTAGCAAGGATGATGACAAAACCAGGAGAACTTGCTACAACGTCGGCAATTACCGGCTCTTTTGGCTATATGGCTCCAGGTGAGTGTCTTCTGTTCATGTTATATCCACGAGGATTTGATATCACCCGGCCATCAATCAATATTATGGGCATCAATCAATATCGCAAAATTTTAGTTGAGTAGCTTCTTGACGAATATACCTCACAAACTTAATATGCAGAGTATGCTCACACAGCAAGAATAAACGAGAGGAGTGACGTTTATAGCTTTGGGGTCGTCCTTCTGGAGCTAACAACCGGAAAGGAAGCTCAAAACGGTGAGGAGAACAAATCACTTGCAGATTGGGCCTGGCGTCACATGCAACAAGGAAAACCTGTAATCAATGTCCTAGACAAAGAAGTCATGGAACCTGACAACTTGGGGGAAATGAGTTGTGTTTTTAGACTTGGAGTTCAGTGTACCAACAAACTGCCTTCTGCCAGACCTTCAATGAAAGAAGTACTACAAATCTTGAATAAAAATGCCACCTCACTTGTCGATGGAGAGAGAGACTTAAGGAAGAAGTATGACGCCATTCCACTGAGTTCAAAGCATGAAAGTGTATCTGAAAGCGATAAGTGCAGTGCAAATTAAGAAGAAGACCTGTCAGTTACAACCTGATTACCAACTTGTTTTTGCTGTTCAGCTATCCAAGTTGAAAGTTCTTATTCTTAGTTAAAAGGTAGTGGTTAAGCTCAATGAATGTACGTGTATTTGGTAATCTTGATTTTAGTTAAGCTCAATGAATGTACGCGTATTTGGTAATCTTGATTTGTAGAAGAACTAGTTATCCTTTAGAATTGCCAGTATCTCATCGTATGTACAAACGGATGCCTGTATCAGTATAGGTAATAAAAAAAGTGTCTTGTGTAATAACTTGTATCAAGCATAGTCTCAAAATCCTGATACCATGTGTCCATTGACTTCGAACTCTCTGTTAAGAAAATCAGTTCTCAGGATACGCAAGCAGCTAGCCAGACTTAGTCCAAATCAGATGGCCTTATCCCGTAATTAGTTTCACAACAAATCTCATCTTATTTGATCTGATACAAACTTATGTCTAGCTTAATATTCTATATTAGTTCCATGTATATAGGAGTACACATAATACTATTGTGACAACCTCTGAGATATCTGTTGTCTTTATCACCAATCAAGCCATAAATTGTGGTATATTATTACGGTGAGTAATCTATCTTGGAATTCTTGAAGAGAAGATTGCATAAGCATAAAATCTGAGTGAAGGTAGGATTTAATTGAGACAAAATCACCTTATCTTAATAAAGATAATGCGTAGATATTTTGGTAATTTTTGAACTATCTTTGACAACCTATTTTGATGATTGTGCTTATTTAAGGCAGCTGAATTTTTCAAGGTCTATGTTGGGTAGTTGCATTTTCTCTAATATTGTGTGATTTTTTCAGGGTTACCTAAGTATTGTTTGAGTGGTGAAAAAAACCCTACAATGTGGTGAAGTTGCAACTCTATTATTTGTGACTTTTTGGTGATGAAACGATTGTTTGTTTTAAATGTTCACACCAAACTTTTTGTTGGACAACTTCTCGTACTTTCAATTGATGGAGCTGCATATTGAATGGGAGTTAGTTATTTTTTAATCTTGATTGTCTTCTTTGTTTATATTATTTTAGATTCAATCACTTGAGTTATTTTATCATATTAACAATTATTTATGCTAAAATTCTCTGTTTAGGTTAGCACGAAGTGGTAGTGCTATTAAGAGTGATTTACTTTCACTGATACGAGAGATAATATTAAAGATTGAATAAGTCAGCTTAGTAAAGCTTTTAAGTAAAACTACTGCACCATAAGTAAAAGTTAATTAAGTTAAGTGAAGACTTCGTAGATGTAAATAAAGTGTGCTAAATTACGTTACTAAATTTTAATTGTCAATCTATTATTTGTGTGTTCAATTTTTATTTGTATTTTTCAAAAAAATTAGTAACTATTGACAAAATGTGCTGAATTACATTATCAAATTTTAATTATCAATTTATTATTTGTGTGTTTAATTTTTCTATTTGTATTTTCTGAAAAATTAATAATTACTGACATTATTGTTGTTTGGTATTAAGCAGCCTAAAGAAACATATTAAAGGAGCAGCCAAATTGTGCTAAACTACATACTTGAAACTTTCAAAAAATACTCTCCAAAAATGGAGATAACATACCCCCACCCTACCCTTACTGGAAGGCGTCATTCACGAAACATGCCCAATTTAATCTTCTACTCACTTTGCCCACATTTCAGTTGTCTGCATATAGAGATAATACTAGTAGCTTATTCTAATTTTGGCTACAAGTGTACTTTAAACGTTAAATATAGGACAGGTATTAATAGCGTTTAAATTAAACTTTAATATTTTTAAAATATTCAAAATAAATCTTAAATTGATGGAAATTTTAACAAAATTAACTTCACATCAATATTAACATGAAATTATTTTTAAGAATAAAAAATAAATATTACTATCGCACAATAAATGAGATATATTATTTAAAATATATAAATATAAGTCCTATTATCACGTGACAGTGAGACTTGTTGTCTAAAGTATATAAACAGTTGTCCTTGTTGTCTGAAATGTATAAAACAGTTATCATTGTTGTCAAGTGATGATAAAATCTACTTTTTAATTAATTTAAAAAATTAACTATGTGATAATAAAGCTTATTTTTAATTTAAAATATAAAATAATGTATGATACTATTTTAAAATTTTATGTAATCCAATTCCGCCAACACCTTCTAGATTGAGATTGACCACTACTGTGTGGTTCAAGGAAACAAATCCAAAGTGCAAATAAGTGGATTAAGAAATGAAGCTCCTAAATTACGATTGGGTAATATTCCTCGTCCAACAAACTTATCACAGCCATAGGAACCAATTATATCGTCTGTCTTTAGTCTTAACAACCAAATGGGGCCTAGACTCTAGAATGTAGATGAGGTCCAGTCAACTCAAAGTCAGTTGTGGTCTTGTAAAGTAATTTGCTTGGATTTCCGCAACGGCAGGCCACACTGGGGCAGTTGCATTGCAAGCCCTTTTCATTGGAGACTGAACTTTATTGGTTTAGAATAGTAGGTAGCTACCACTAACGATCAGGAGGCCCACCAATCTATTCGCTTCCATTTACACCGTAATTTTCTTTGTTTTGTCAACCAATCCTTTGTAAGGTGCAGTGGAGCTTAAAGACTTTTCTCAGTGGAGAAGTACGTTTTCCAAGTTTTTGGAAACTATGGCACCCTACGACAAAGCTGATGAAGGTTGTTTGGAAGGAATCCAATAAAGCCAGTCAAAGTCTTCCACTTTTACCTATTTGTTACGCAAAGCTCTTGTTCAACAAAGGCGTGCTTTTACTTCTTTAATGTCCAAATTGTGCACCTCGCACGTTTCCCGTTGACTTGTAACTGCGATTTCACATTTTTAAAGAACGCATACGTGCGATGACGAAGTCATTGAGAGTTTATTGTCATATATATAATTGTTCCCGCACTAATGCACTACAATCTTTAATGTATTTAACGATCTGTAAGATTTCAAACTTTGTTTATACCGCAAAATCATAAAATAATAATAAAATTTTATTATTAAGAAATTTTTAACTCGTTGGAATAAGCCTTTTTAAGAAATTTCAAATAATAAAATTTTATATTCAACTCATAAAAAACTTCCAAATCGTGTTTTAGCGTAATTTATATTAGGTGGTGTTGTCGTGTGTATATATATATATATATATATATATATATATCAACATCATTATTATACTAATCACAAAAAAATAATATAATAGATAATAAAAATAGTAATAATAATAATAATAGATCTTCTATTAATAAGGAAAAAATAATAATAGTAAAATAATAATAATAATAATAATAATAATAATAATAATAATAATACGATAATATATATATTTTTATCTATATGATTTATTTAATTATGAATGCCACGGTAATGTTAGACTCAGCTGTAGGCAAGGATAGGAAAGACAGTTACCCGGAGCCTACTCTTAACATGTCTCTATTTTGCCTTTTTTTCACCTTACTCAAGTCTATAAAATATTAGAAACGTGTGTGCGTGATGTTATATATTTTAAATATGCTTATGGAAAAGAAGAAGTCGAATATCAATTGGGCAAAAGTAAGAAGCCAATCATACTAATATATAGCATTCCAAGTTCACACGATTGAGAGGGTTACGAATGTGTGCGTGCCGCAGTTGGTAGAGATAGGGGATACTGCCTTAACTTAGTTTTGTTAAAAACATGTTATTTAATTAAATAATTTTCAATTATTAAATAAAATAATAATATTTTAATTGAAGCCTTTTATTTACAACTCGCTATCTTAAAAGCTTGAATACTTAACAAGTTCACTAACTGAGATATCAGTTTATTCTACAATTGTCTTTGTATAATGATTATATGCAATGTTCTAATATTTCCCTGGAATCCTAGATAGAAGAAGTTTACCTTCGCAGCAGCCTGTGGTCGGATTGTATAGATAGAAGAAGTTTACCTTCGCAGCAACCTGTGGTCGGATTGTATAGATAGAAGAAGTTTACCTTCACAGCAACCTGTGGTCGGATTGTCTTGTGGAAAAATGTGGCAGATGATAAGATTTGCAAAAAGTCTACGTTTGACCAAAGATTAGTAGTTCAAGTGCGGGCCTTCAAAAAGAAAATTCCAAGTTTGGTTATTTAAATAAAAGTATATATTTCGCAGCAGCTTACCTTCAATACCATGGTCTAAGCACGAACTTCTGAACAACTAAACGAAGAACATGTTGAACATCCCTAAGAGGTTTCTCTTCCACCACTTTCTCTTTTTCTTCCTTACCCATGTCAACTCACAGCTCCATGTACAAGAACAATCAACCTTGCTGAAACTAAAGCAACACTGGCAGAATCCTCCATCTCTCAGTCACTGGGATTCTTCCAGCTCGGCCTCTCATTGCACTTGGCCTGGAGTCAACTGCGCCCATGGATCTGTTAGTGAACTGCTTCTTGACGGAAAATACATCACCGGAACGATCCCCTCATTTATCACTGACCTCAAGAACCTTACTGTTCTTAATTTCTCTGACAATAGCATTATTGGGACGTTCCCTGTGTCTCTATACAATCTTTCCAAACTCGAATACCTTGACCTCTCTGAGAATTACTTTGTCGGTTTCCTTCCTGATAATATTGATCAGATGTCTAAGCTCTCAGTCCTTAACCTCGGTGGCAACAACTTTACTGGTGACATTCCAACAGCTGTTGGAAGATTAACGGGGTTAAGGTCTCTCCAGCTTCGGGCTAATCTCTTTAATGGTACTTTCCCTGCGGAAATTGGTAACTTGTCCGATCTTGAAATCCTAACTTTGGCTTTTAATCAGTTTAAGCCATCAAAGCTTTTCAATTTAACTCGACTGAAGAAGCTGAAACGTTTGTGGATTTCCAATGCAAATTTGATCGGAGAGCTTCCAGGAGCAATAGGAGAAATGGCTGACTTGGAGATCCTGGATTTATCATCAAACTCTTTAACTGGGAATATTTCAAAAAATATATTCCTGTTGAAGAATTTGAGTCAATTATTTTTGTACAAAAACTATCTATCAGGGAGCATTCCTCAGGTCGTCGAAGCCCTGAACTTGAAGGTAATCGATCTTTCTGGCAATAATTTGACTGGTCCAATTCCTGATGATTTTGGAAAGCTTGAAAAACTGTCAGGATTGGCTTTATACTTCAACCAATTGTCTGGTGAAATTCCGGAAAGTCTCGGCCGTCTTCCGGCGTTGATTGATTTTGGCTTGTTTAGTAACAAGTTATCAGGTCCCATTCCTCCAGATTTTGGGCTACATTCAAAGCTTGAAACGTTCCAGGTATCATCAAATAGGCTTACTGGCAAACTACCAGAACATTTATGCAATGGAAGTAAGTTGGTAGGACTAATAGCTTTTGATAACAATCTGAGCGGCGAATTGCCACAATCTCTTGGAAACTGCGACAGTTTGGAGACTGTTATGCTTCAAAATAATGCCTTTTCTGGCAATGTTCCTGCTGGTATGTGGAAAGCTTTGAATTTGTCAAGCCTTCAGCTAAACAATAACATGTTTACTGGGGAGCTGCCTGATGAAGTGGCTAGGAATCTATCCCGATTAGAGGTAAGTTATAACAATTTTTCCGGGAGAATACCAAGTGGAGTGAGTTCTTGGAGAAATCTGGTGGTTTTTAATGCCAGTAATAACCTACTTACTGGCACAATTCCTTGGGAATTAACCGCCCTTCCCCTTCTAACTACTCTTTTGCTTGATAGGAACCAACTCAGTGGAGCCCTTCCAGCAGATATAATATCATGGGCAAGGTTGACTAGTCTAAATCTCAGTGGGAATCAACTTTCTGGACAAATTCCAGAAAGAATTGGTAATCTACCAGTCCTAGGTGAACTCGACTTGTCAGATAATGATTTCTCAGGTCAAATTCCATCTGGAAACGGATTTCTTCGGATCACTTCTCTCAATCTTTCTTCCAATCAACTCACAGGGGAAATCCCAAGCGAGTTTGAAAATGGCGCTTATGCCAATAGCTTCTTGAGCAATCCTGGTCTTTGTTCGAGTAGTTCACTTGTTAACCTTAAGAGCTGCATTTACATACCACGAAAATCAAGCAAAGGTTCAACTCGTTTGCTTGCATTGATCTTGAGTGCTTTGGCATCTGTCTTCCTGTTGGCTATGTTACTCTCATTCTTCATCATCAGAAATCGTGGGAAGAGAAGGGACAAATCGGACGAAACCTGGACGCTGACATCATTCCACAAGTTGAATTTTACTGAAACCGACATTTTGTCAGGATTGACGGAGAACAACTTGGTCGGCAGCGGCGGATCAGGAAAAGTGTACCGCGTCGCTACAAATAACTCTGGCTCTGTTGTTGCTGTGAAGAAGATTTGCGGCAAGAAGAAGTTATACCAGACACTAGATAAGGAATTCCTTGCAGAAATCGAGATACTAAGTACAATAAGGCATCTGAACATAGTAAAGTTGCTTTGTTGTATTTTTGACGACAACTCCAAACTTCTTGTCTACGAGTATCTGGAAAACCGCAGTCTGGATCGATGGCTGCATAGGAAGAGGACAGCAACAGCCGCTTCAGGCACAATCCACCATGTTTTTTTGGATTGGCCAAAAAGGTTGCATATTGCAGAGGGTGCTGCTCAGGGTCTCAGCTATATGCATCATGACTTCTTACCTCCCATTGTTCATCGTGACATAAAATCAAGCAATATCCTACTTGACTCTGAGTTCAATGCGAAAATCGCTGATTTTGGCTTAGCAAGAATGATGGAGAAGCCTGAAGAACTTGCTACAATGTCAGCAATCTATGGCTCTTTTGGCTATATGGCTCCAGGTGAGTCCATTTCTAGTTGCCATTTGATATCACTAACTTTTGAGTTCGAAGGTTTTAAACTGTTGATAATGATATTCACGTTGATCCTATTAATTTAATTTGCAGAGTATACTCATAAAGGAAAAGTGAATGAGAAAAGTGATGTTTATAGCTTTGGGGTGGTCCTTCTGGAACTAACAACAGGGAAGGAAGGCCATAACGGTGACGAGAACACGTCACTAGCAGATTGGTCATGGCGTCACGTTCAAGAAGGAAAGCCTATAACCGATGCCCTGGACAAAGATGTGATGGAACCAGGCAACTTGGAAGAAATGAGTAGCGTCTTTAAACTTGGAGTTCTGTGTACCAGCAAACTACCTTCTGGTAGGCCTTCAATGAAAGAGGTGCTGAAGATCTTGCAGAGAAACACCAGCCCGCTTGTCTACGGAGAAAAAGACACAGAAAGGGAATATGCTGCCACTCCACTTCTCAAGAATTCAAAGCGCGAGAGAGCATCTGACAGTCCTGAGAATGGTTTCACTTCCAACGTGTAATTTTACCGATGGAATCCTGCAAGAACCAATCCAGAACCACGAGTCTTTGACCATATTGGTCTCCAAGTCATGAAGCTGTATTCCTATGCTTAGATCCATACCTGTTCATAGTATCGTCAATGGAAGTTTCTGAGGCTAATAGTGCTTTACGTGACAAGCTTTATGTTTTCTGTCTTCTATAACAAAGTAAATTATAAGTTAGGACTACATAATGATTGTTGCCCAACAATTTCTCCAACTCCGCGGAATAGCGAGAATCTCTGAAAGGTGGAACTTTAGATGGAAAGGTCCAAAGTTGCTGAAGTGAACGACGCAGTAACTCAGAAATAAAGATGTTCATGTGTTTTTCAGACAGAGAGGAAATATTGTAACATCAGTGAGAATTTCAGTCGAAGCTTGACAACCAACAAATGAGCCTCTGGAAATAAATATAATACAATTGGAAGAGCTCCCCTACGCAGAAACTTCTATCAGACTAGATCCTCCAACTTCTAAATTAAGATGCCCAAGAGGAAGCAGTATAAAGCTGAGAAAAAATAGTTGCATCATCAAGATGAATGAAACTTTCAATGAAGAAAACAATAAAGATGCTCATGTGTTTTCCAGACTTTCAATGAAGAAAACAACAGCTACAAATTTTCCTTAAATGATTAACATGAGGAGAGTTTTAAGAAATAGCATGGCTGAAACTGGCCTGGGAATTTTCGGGGAGACGGAAAGGGAAGGTTGGGAGAAAAAAAAAAAATTTGGACCATTTCTCGATTTGTGCGTGTCATCCTTGCGCAGGGGCCATGCTAATCTTCTCTGTATCGTTCCAATTTTATCGGATGTCCCCGAAGGGACGCTGGCGCTTGGTTGCGTTCTCACTCATAAAGGCTATCCGGTCTTTTGGCTTGGCGATGTGGTCTGTGAACCGTGTCATCCTTTTATTGAACATTGAATCCAACACGTGGCTCTATTCCCGCAACGTGTGTCAGCTGCAGCAATAGAGTTTGATTCATCCAATGGAAGAAAACATGACACGTGTACAAAAGCCCCTAATTCAGCTGCTCTGACGCGACAATTTTCTGAAAGTACTCAATCTAGTTAGGTCGAGGCCAAACTCTGAACGTTGATTGAACATATCCTCCGATGTCAAATAAATTTGTCTTAGTTACTTATAAACAACTACTGTTCGGATTCTTCAGCCATGAATGAGCATGAATCAGAAGCTCTCAGCGTGGAGCAAAAGTAAATATAGATATAAAACAATGAGTTTGAAGGGATTAAAATAGCAATCTATCCTTCTGAATTGGGATTTGAGTCCCCGTGAAGAGGAAAAGGCAGCCATTGGACAACACACCCCTTTTTTTCTTCAAAATGTTAAAAAGTCGTAATATTCATAACCTTCAGAAGCTATCTGCACCAGATAAAATTTTATAATAGAAGTATGATCAAAATAATTTTCATGATTATGGTTAAAACTAGTTCTTTCCATTGTGAGGAAATGTTGGCCCTTTGTAGCTTTGTCTGTTATTTGGTTTTTATGACTATGAAACAGCTCTGGACTGAGGTAAAGGTCCAAATAAAGATACAAAATTGAGAAATGTCGACTTGTTCAATCTTTTACAAGTTTTCAAGACTCTTCAATATCCAGGTATTGAGAGTGAGAGGCTGCAAGGAGAGCAGCTCCAATGCCAGAGCCATCATTAGAGTGTGTGATGACAAAGTTTTCAGAAACAGTCTCTCCCAGTAACTCCTTCACAGTGCCTTCCATGCACTTACTAAATTTGGTATAGTGCTCGTACAATCCACCATCCAATGCGACCACCGAATTCTGTTTTTCCCCATTCCTTATCGTGTCTCGTCCCAATTTCTTTAGGATTCCAACAATCCCAGCAGCAGAGAGGCGTGCACCTCGAGTGGCAACTACATCACACACCTCAACGATTACTCTTCGCAATCTCAAGGATGTATTAGATACCTGAGACAAATAAACCAACATACTTCAAACAACGAGACTTGGATCTTCTCATGATAAAACTAATTCTTACATAGTGAAGACATTTGGTCTTGAAGATATTCATCGAGATCTAGGAATGGACAAAACAATGTCACAAGGCAAATAGCTCCGCATAATTTTCTCTACCTCAAAGATATCCTTTAATTTGGTCCCCACAACTCTCAGATCTGAAGATGAATCATGGTGTATAGCAGACATGACAGGAGTTCTGCACCATTCCACTTAAAATTCATCAGTACAGCAGTTGCACGGGAGTCACAAATTGAGCTTTTTGTTTTACATAATATGTATAAGAAAAGATGATGACTTCAAAATCAATAAGTCATGCATGAAAAGGCAGATATTAGTATTCATTCCGCATGCTGAAGCAAAATAAATATGAGATACCTCAAAAGTTGCAATGATTACATAAACACTATAAAAATCTGGTCAAGAAATGTGTAGAAATAGGCCAAGTGAGCATCTAACGTATCTTAGTGCCCTCTAAGGGATGAAATTAACCTACAATCTAGCAATCCGCAGAACAAGAAAAGGCCAATGCATGAAAGGGAAAGACATTAACAGGCAAGACAAGTAGAAATAACAGACCTTAATATGAACGGAATCTTAAGTTTTGGAGGAACAGTATCCCCAAAAAGGTCAGCTTCTTCAGCCATTCTCAATAGAACTCTGCGGACAATTTCTCCCAAATACATACCAGAAATCATCTTTTCAAAAATCTGCAAGACCCATGTTAGCAAAATTTTTACCAGTTGACAACAATAAGATGAATTTGACGAGTGTGGTAACATTACCTGTTCTCCAGGGTTTAGAGACTCAACATCCAGGGACTGATCATATTCCGTTAGCGGAAGGTGTGATGACCGGAAATTACCCCACTCGGTGTTGATCACCTAAAGATTATACGACCTTATTTAACCAGACACTAAACCCTCCTGGGAGTAAAATATTCTAAGACTGCAAATGAATAGCAATGACTAAACTCAGTTGGAAGTACCAACCATTTCCCCAGATTTAGGGAGAAGACCTTGCCACTTAGGAATTGCATGTGCTCGTTCTACATATGCTGCATTTGTACCAGTACCCAATATAACTGCAGCAACGACATCCTGGTTGTAGTACCTACCTCCAGCCAATGTTCCTATTGTGTCATTGACCTGCATCAGCTCCCAAGTTGATAAGATTCCGTTAGTTACTCAGTCAAATAACTGTGGTACACACTCTACTGGTAACAAATGGATGGGTAAATGAACAATTATGTGTATGTATATATTCATACGTAACGCACCAAGGCCGTCACACGCATGTCAAGGCCAACCCTTTCCATGGCTTTGGTCAATTCTCCCACCACATCTTGTCCTACCTATAAGACGATCGGCAATGAAATCATGTGGTAAGGTAACAACACCATTTAATTGATCCATGAAATTGGTAGCTATAATTACAGCTGTAAATAATGTAATGTTTATTGCATTGCAGATTTTATGAAAAGAGTAAATTCTTCAAGAGAGTTTCAAGCATAAATTGTTAGACCACTCTGTTGAGAGCATGTCCCATTCCACTGTAAACTCAAACTGATGCAGTAATACGCAAGCATGAATGTTCCATATGCAAGGTAATAATATCAGGAATGTAAGTATATGTAAATACTTTGTTTTGTTTCAGGGTATCTGTATGTGCATTAAACAACTAAGTCTGTTGGTTTAGAAGTATGACAGGAGAGTCAGGTAGTGCCTTTAAATGCCCAATCAAGGAAAAAGACCAAAGATCTCAAAAACTTATCAATTTCAGAACCAAGACTGAAAGATAAAAGAAAAAAAAAGTGAAGAGAACGAGAGTCAAAGTAATTAGAGTTAACCGCATCTTGTATAGAGAAGCCTTTTGTCCACTTTATAAGTGTTCCTGATGAGATTGATGTTTGCCTGACAGGAAATGAGAAGGTAAAACCAAGCTCCCTCTGTCTACCAGGTGAAATATGCAATTCTTCACCTTCTGTAGCTACAAATTTGGCGAGAGCTGCAGCAATAAAATCGAATAATGCCTGCAATTAACATCAGCAACTAAATTTCAAAACAGGAAATAGTCTAATATGACCAATTTTTATCAGGAAAGCATGAATTGATACTTACATCTGAAGATCCAGTCATCAAGTGTGGTGGGATGGAAACTTCCTCGGATTCTTGTCTGACAACACGATCTTCTTTACCTCCCAGCAGCACCCGCAGTACCCGGAAGTTTGTACCACCAAGGTCCAATGCATAGAACAACCCTTTCTCATCTCTGGGAAAGGAAGAAAGAAGAGTCTTATCATTTTCAGCTGCAGTATTTCATACGAGCAGGATCCAGAACTATAAATCTTATCTCAAAGAGATTGAGATAAACCAAATGTTGACCGAATTATTGCACTTGTTCATTTGTAATGTTTATTTTCTAGCTAAAGAATATTGCTGCTTTTTTTTTTCTTTTTTTTTTGAGAAACTCCATATACTCCCCTTTGTCCCCTTTTCATTTCGATCTGAACTTTGGACACACCTAATCTATAACATTAACATAAAAAGTCAATATATGTGAGCTATCAAACAAAGATACATTTACAAACAATTCAAGCATCTCTTCCAAGTTCAGTGTGGTTAAGTAAAGCAATTTAAACAACCAACAGTTGAAAAGCATTAAGCATTGCCCCAGACACCAAAAAACAGATGACTCAAGCCAATATACAAGGGGAATCAAAAGGTTAGATCATAAATAAAAAGGAGCGAAGTAAGCAATGGGCCTCAGGGAATCACAACTATATGCCCAACCGTTCACAGAAGAGCATATCACCTTCGAATAAAGAAAAGTAAACCACACAAGTGTCATGAGGCAACACCTGGGTAAGTTCAGAAGCATATCTTAGAAAACTAGAAACCCCTTGATTCGGATTCCCATACATCACATAAAAAAAATGATAATTGAAACAAAGATTATAAGAAACTTGCTTTTCCATCAACAGACTTTCAGTCGATCCATCTAAGACGAAAACCAAGTTTTATCAAACGACACTGAGTGGTAAGATCATAAATGAGTACTAGCCAAGAAGATTACATTATGACCACAAAAAACTTGAATTAACTATCCTCAATAATGCAGCCTCAAACCGTAATCTGATTTATTCAGCTCAGAGTAGGAGATTTCTCTGACAAAAAACACGATAGGTAACTGGGAAAAGATCTCCTTTTTTCTTGGGCATTATTGAAAGGAAATGCTAAAAGGCATAAGGATCAATTAAAACATTGAAAAGTATGTAAGACCCATGCAATATTCTTCCAAGCATATCGACAAGTACAGAGTAAAAGAAAACAGGGACACACAACATAATGGAAAATAGCAAACACAGAAGGAAGTCAAGAAAATAAACTACAATCAATTGAAACCAAATTCTGAACCTCAGATAGGAGATATAAAAGTAAATGAAAGTGATGAGCTGACCTGATCACTCTAAACCAGTAAAATTCAACTAGCTACTGGCCGTATTAGACTTTATGAACATACAGAGTTAGGAAAAGGGAAGGTGATAATCAAAATCTACCCGGTGGGAAGATTATCGACGTAGCTGATGATCATCTTGAGCTTACTACCACCGTCCGATGCAAGGCCAGCGTGCATCTCAACAGCCACAGCGTCCGCCACCTGACGCAGCTTCCATATGGGGGTCCCACATTTCTCCTCCAACTCTTTCAATATCTCCATGACCCTGCCCCACCTACTTGAACTTTTCCTTTTGTGTCGCACCACCAGCGCCGCCACTGCACACAACGCCGCCGTGCATACTACTGCCGCCCCTACTACCACCTTCCCCATCATCAACTCTCTACGGCACTTCTTCCCCCCTCTGCAACAGTACTTGGAATGAACTTATTAATACTCTGTTAGAAGAACAAGTTTGATCAATAAATACCAAGCTGGGATTTTCTGGGAAATAAAGTAGGAGTCTAGAAAGAGTATAAAAGTAGAGGCTTTGGCTTTGGCCTCTTGTTCGTTCTTATCATTACTATCTCTCTCTTTTGAAAGGATCACAGCTATTGGCCTACAATGGAAAATAGGACCATTGCAAATTTATTACGTGAAGATCATTTCCCTGGCTTTAAGTGCAAATAGATATTATACATGTACAGAGTACAAGGTTGAGTTATGAACCAAAGGGACATGGTTTTGGTTGGAATTACGGAAGGAACCAATTTGAGTGGACATGACAAGAACGTAGACGGACATGGTTTTAGTCTTGCTTTTTGCTTTCCATGTCCATCTCCAAACAATCTCACGTGTCACTTCCCTTGTCCTAAATGGTGTAGTATGGAATCTGTACTGCGTAAAGAATTAAACTACATTATCAGGTGAAAATAACGTTTGAATAAGTAGAGAACAATAGACGAATAAGAACTACGGAGCAACTGGGTTTGAAGAGAATAAACTCAAACTGCGGGAACACGGCTTTACCACAAAACTATGAACTGAAGCAACTTTCCTCCCTTTGCCGTCTTTTTATCATCCAAATCCAACCGCGGAATCCTTCAAAAGCCGAAGTCTTAAAAGGTAAGAACAGAACGTAACAGATGAATTGTGTAAATGAAAACTGCGGTCAACGTTTCTACCCTTCCGTGATGAGTTTGGTCGGCTCCCGTTATTTATGGGCCATTAAGTCAACAGTGAAGCCTTTAAGGATACGAGAAGGAGGCTGCCATGTGAATGGCGTCGGGGAAAAGTGCGTCTAAGATAGAAATGCATAAATTTTACACAAACAACTTGGTTCGTTTAATGCTAAATATTTAAATCAAGTTTATCCAAATCGAATCAGCAACGAGTCAGCACAAGATACCAAAGTGAGTTGTCAATTGGTTGTAAATCCTGGCAACTACTCTTAAGACAGCCATTAGAGGACTTCTTCCCTAAATGTTAAGGTTTGAATTGAATTGTTTTTTGGAACTCATAAATTTATACTATAACGAGTATACAAGATGGAGATTTTCGAAAAAGGATAATTTGATCTGATAATGATAGATTTCTTCGTTAACTACTAGAAAGTTACGGAAATAAATAAGGCATAGACGTTCCAGGAGTGCCTAACTGCCTACACCAAGGCAACTAAGACTCAGATATGCCTCTTTTAGCCTCCCACCCCTTCTATCCACTCCCTGCCAGAGAACAAAGCAAGCCATAAATGATAAATCAACGGCTGCACTGCTGCAAGAATGAGTCACGTCAGCTACAATTAGGTATAGCTTTTGATCGATGGTTCGATTTTCAGTTCCATAAAGATGGTAGAATCCAAAGGGACCACCTTATCAAAAAGCCATGTCTAAGGTCTTGGAAACAAAAGTAAGTGCTATTCCTCGAGGACAAGGGTCACGTTCTAAGGGTGACACCAACCAGCCACTTCTTATTGCGTTTTTGATCTGTCAAGGTCAACTTACTTTGGTAACAAATCACCTGTTTTATTATACTATTCTATGCTTATTTATTTTATAAGTATTTATTATTTTAATTTTTTGTGAGAATAGGTTATTTGAATCCCTAACTCGTTTGTAAGTCTTCGCCACATCTTAAAGGATGGTGATGAATTGGTACGGGAGTTTGATTGAGCCTGAGACGTCAAGCTCAAGCCTAAGTTCGAATAAATTTGAGACAGCTTGAACTCGAGCTCGAATTTTATAATCATTAAAAATATGAATTATTGATGAGAGAAAAATACTTGTAAATTTGTTCTGTTTTTTTACAAATTAAATGACTTATGAAGAATTCCTTTTTTCTTATTTTTATTTATAAAAAGTAAATTTTATATATCTTAAAATTGCTATAATTGTTATGTAAGCAAAAGTATCTATTATTATTTAAGTAAATATTCATATTATTCATTATAAATGTTCTTATTTATTATCTCTCACTTATGTGTAGTGAAATTAAGTATTTAGAATTTTGTAATTTTCGCATTTATCCAATAACTAGTGATTAATATACAACAAGAGTACATTGTCGTAAATTTATTCTTCGGTAAATATAATATTTTGTATCCTAATTCACATTTTGCATCTATGTTCTACTTTAATCTCATTTACTTCATTAAGTTGTAATTGTATTAAATTCTTTTAATAAGAGAAAATGCCTACCTTTCAATACATTTTTATGAGAACTATCAATCAAAGTAACCTTTCTTGTAAGATTGTATTATGCATGATTCTTTAGTAAAATTCTAAAATAATAAAGCTCAAATTTAATTATTAAGAATTAGATGAGAGTCAAAAAAGATTATAAAGCTTATTTAATATCTAGAGTCTTACATGATATAAGTTGAGATGCTATGATATATATTAATCTTTTTTCACAATCAATGTTATACACACGGTAGGAATCATTAACTCCTTCATGGATTTATAAATTTTTTTACATATATTGGTTCTAACATATTTATAAAATATCATACAAATATTTGTTCAAATATAGTTACCAATTCACTATTCCATTCTAAATTTCATCTTTTTAGAACACGTGTCTAGTACTTAATATAAATATAGTGAACATTTAATTACTTTAAACAAATTTTCTCTTATTTTTACTATTTGAGGAGGTATTTGTTGTTTAATCTTCTTGCTCTCAATTAACACTAGATGATAATTTAAACATGTCTCATCTCCATTTATTGCAAACTCCAGACGCAATTACTCGAATGAAAGGGCCAATCTTTTAGCTGTCTAACATACTCTTTAATTTGTATTCAACAAATTGTGCATAAAGGAAACATAGTTCAAAATTACTTGTTACATGTTACTTATCACATACTAAATGATATTAATATATATTATATAGTTAGAAACAATAATACAATAAATGAACATACACTTAGAATTATTTATCAATAAGATAACAATATCTACGTAATTCTAATGAATTCACGTGGCTAATATATGTACTATATCACGTATAGATAAACATGTATCTCTTTAATACTTTTCCAATATACTTCATATGCCTAATATGTGTATCTCTTCACTACTTTTCCTTATGACCGGCCTAAACTTGATTGATTTTGCTCACTTTTCTAACAACATAATCAATAATTAGTTTTGTATATATCATTTCATATATAAGGCTTCCAACTAGACTGAAATAGGGAAGCTTTTTTCTTTTGTTCCCTTTCTTACAATGTCCCTAAACAAAAATTTTGATTAAGAGATTCGCCTTTAGGAGTAGGATTATCAATTGACTTATAATCTTGCACAAATGGTTTAAAAACTTTTTAAATATACATCGCTTATGAAAGATATAATGATCTCTTGAAATCTTTAAGAATGTATATACCTTCACCTATGTCTTATTTCAATTTTGAATAATAACTAGTTTTTGATTTGCTCAACAAGTTCACATTCATTACAATTAATTAAAATATCATTCACTTATAATGATCAAATCATAAATTTGTCTTTAGATCTTTCAATGTATATGTAGTGTTTCATCAATTATGTGAAAATCATATGAATAATTACGATATAAAAATGAGTATACCATTTTCTTAAAGATTATTTTAAGCTATAAATTGATTTTAACAATCGTCACACTTGATGTTTTTAGCATGTCTTAATAAAACCAATAAGTTGTTTCACATATATTCTTCTTTTAATTATATGTTAAGAAAAGTAGTTTTTACATTCATTTGATATATAATTAAAAACCCACACTTACTAATATAATCAAGATTAATCATATTAAATTCAACCTATAATTAGATAAAATATTTTTCATAATCGATTCTCTCCGATTGTGTATATACTGTAGCTACAAGACATACCTTATATCTTTCAACGCTATCATCAGCATTTTGCTTTATTTTGAGAACTCATATCCTGTAACATCCCGTTTCCATACAAAGGGTTGAATTATAGAAACGAGTACACGGGAGATCAATCGGAGAAATTAGGAAAACACATCTCATACGCATGCATTTGTAAACAGTAATTTTTACATATGAAAAATATATGTACATGCATTCATGACATTTTCCCGGTATAATTGTGAATAAATGGGAATTTTGAAAAAAATTGGCTTTGAGTGTGTAAAAATTGTGTTGGAGAGGGTCACTAGGGTTTTGAGATTTTTAGAGAATTATAGAAATTTTCTGGGAATTTTTCGGATTCGTTTTCGGACCCGAAAAATTGTCAAGTGACAGAATAGAGGTTTACCGGTAGTGAAAATAACTGTTCAATGGCATTGGAAACCTAGACATATGGAATTAAGAATTTTTGAATTAAGCCATTGGAATTTTGGAGAGAAATTGGAAATTGAATTGGAAGAAAATTTAGTAAAC